>NW_004624802.1:8528844-8558928 GCF_000247695.1 Heterocephalus glaber | reverse complement strand
GGTCTTCTATGTAAAGTATCATATCACCAGCAAATAATGACAGTTTAACTTCTTCCTTTCCTATCTTTATTCCTTTTATTTCTTTCTCTTTTCTAATTGCTTTAGCTAATGTTTCCAGAAGTATATTGAAAAAGAGTGGTGACAGTGGGCATCCTTTATAATCAATGTTTCTCATCAACTCAAAGTCACCATTTACAGTTTACGTGGTTGGTTTTCAAGCTTGCTATATTGCATTCTTTATGTCTCTATTATGTACTCTATAGACTACTGGTTATTCTAAAGAAACAGTCATTGGCCTTTCTACTCTCAGATGCTTTATTATTTATGTCTACAGGTATTTGGAGATGTATAACCCCATTTCAACTCAATTTCACCAGCCATATTTCAAGTGTTCAATAGCCACATATGCTAGTGGCTGTACTATACTATACTGGGTTTACAGCACATTTTCAGCATTGTAGAATATTCAACTCAACAATGCTGATAGACATAAATTTTTCCTCCTATGTGTAGTTTTACAGGTATAATTTAGTATATACTTTAGAGTCATTTTAATAGTATCTAGATTGTTTTCATTACAATAATGAAAATAACTGGAGGAAATCCTGAGGTTTGTTTTAGGGTTGGGGTTAACCCATAATTAGTAAACAAATGTAGGTCTTAATATGTGTCAGACATTGTTGAATGAGTGTCATTAATGGAACAGAGTCCCTAGCCTAAGGATTCTATCCAGGGAAAAGAGAGAATAAACATATAACCATGTAAAAAAAGAACATTTTAGGTGTTGCAGTGGAGTGACAAAGATAAAATAGGATAATATTGTAGTGGCTAGAGGGCTTTATTTAAAAAGCAGATTTATTAGCAAAAGCTGAGTTATCATTGAAGGATAACAGAATCAAAGAACTTTAAAATCTTGGGGAAGAGAATATGAAACAAATAAAACAATAAGCATAAAGGCCCAAGACAGAAAAATCTCTACATATTTAAGGTATAAAGAAAACCTGAACAGAGATCATTTAAAAGGCTAAGAATGGAGGGAGATGGGATGAGAGAAGGTAGTCTAATGATTTGAATTTTGCTGTAAGTGAGAAATAATTGAAGAATTTTAAATAGAATAGTAATGTGAGCTCACACACAAAAATATCCTGAAAAAATACTTCATTATGCATGCACCAATTTTTCTATTAAGCAGGACACAATAAAGATGACTCATCATCTAACTTTTGAAAGTGTTATCTATTCTATGTCATAACCTATAAGTTTGCATATTTTTAGGGTATGAAGACAGGTAGTTTTGACTTGTAGTCACCCGTAATGGACATTTTTTCCAGGCTGCTTAGTGGCATTTTGATCAGGGATCTTGATGTGTAGAGATGGTAGCTGAAGGGATAGCACAGTGAATTAAGCAACTGCATTTACAAATATTTGCTTAGTGGGAAGAACCTATGTATGCCAACCTAAATAAAGTTGGAAAGAGAAGATAAAAAATATTGCATATTAATCTCCCACATGTAAATAAAATGCACTCACCTGATTTCTCATCCTATTTGACAAATACTGTGAATCCTAATCATCTTAGTTATTTTCTTCTTTGCTGGGACAAAGTACCCAACACTCACAACTTGAAGGAGAGGTTTATTTTGGCTTGTGTTTTGTAGAGGTTTCAGTCCATAGTCAGCTGGGCTCCAGGGCAGGGCAGCATGGCAGAGGGGCATGGCAGAGGAGAAATAGCTCATGGCCGGGCAGCAGGAAGCAGAGAGTGATCAAGAGGATGGAGAGGACAGACCCTTCCAGGTTATGACCCCAGTGACCCACCTTCTCCAGCCAAGCCTCAGCAACATCATATTTAGCTATAAACTCATCAATAGACTAATCCACTGACAAGTATCATGGCCCTGTGGTCAATCACCTCTGCCAAGCCCCACCTAAGAGGGCATGAAACTTTGGGGAAACATCTAAATATAAACCATGACACTAAGGCTTGATATCTCCTTTTAATAACATCAATTTGCTACCTGTATATGATTTCTGAAGCCCAATAATGCAATTGTGATAAGGCAGATGCAGGTTCAAAGTCCCGGAGGATAATATTTCCACCCTTGTCTGCACTGTTTAATGAGACAATGAATACAGTTGACTTCAAATGTGTCATGTATTGTAAATCATTGGGTTATTAACTTTAACAGGGTCAATGTACTGTTTCCATCTCCATTTCACAGCATTAGTGCCCTAGATAATAGCTGGAGAATATGGGCTAATAATCCCCACATTATTGGCTCATCAGCAGAGTGACCCTCTTCTGCAAGAGGGATTTAGAAGAGTAGCACATTTATGTGCATGAAAAAAAGAGAAAAACATAAATATTTACATAAAACACCAAACTACATTTTCTTTATATACTCTTTGCTCAGTCAGGACATAACTAGGACAGCATATTAAATTTGTGTTTGTAGGCACAAGTTGCTATTCAATTTTGGTTATTTGTCTAAACTTTGGAGATTTTTATCGGCTTCTTATTTTAGTTTAACAGTAAAAACAAGCAGTGTAATTGTTATACTTTTCTATGCTTTATGTAGAGAGTTTTCTACTGTGTATTTCTTAGAAGATGAGATTGCCACTAAGTTATAATAACTCTATAACACTGTTATAGTGGTCCCAAAGGGTCAGAATATCCTTGCATCTTAGTGGTTACTATCTATAAGCCTGACTAATTTTGGTATATTTTGAGCTGATTTGACATTGACAATAGCTCGTTAGGAGTATGGGCAAATTCTGCATTTCAGGGACTAATTGATATATCAAGAGAATGCCACTGTCATAATTAAGAAGAAAAGACATACCACCATAGACAGAAGATACTGCTATAATAAATTGAATTTAAAAAATGTGAAGTGAGTGGCCCAGTTATACATATGCTATCTAGTTTTATTTAATTTCTCTTCCTTGTTAGAGTGTGAATCTAGCCTTAGGAACTGAGCTGAGGGAGCATAATTACTCAGTTGCCAATGGCCTAGATTTAGGATTCTCAACCACCCACAGGTATGTGAACATTATCAAACAGACTATCGTGAGTAGGAAAAGAAACATATTTGTCTTTTCTCTTAATTAAGTATATCTAAATGGTAAAGGTCTTGCTTCTGAGTCACCCTTGTGTTGAACTGTCCTAGTTAAGTTCATGTGAATTTCCTACCTATCTTCAAAAAAATTCTAATTTGTGTTTCATTATTGAAATCAGAGGAAAACAGTGCAAGACAAAGTAAAATACAGATTGAGATTAATATGACAGTTTTCCAGTTTTCACTGGATGAACCAATCAGAGTAACCTAGTACTATGGATTCTTACGTGTCCATGCTAATTGGATGCAAAAGGGAAAGAAATGTTTCCTGCCCTTTTGTTGCTGGATTTAAAAATGTTGAACAGATGCCATGATACAATCCTGCATTTAAGTCCCTTAAATATTTTTTTTTATAAACACAATTGTAAATTGTGTTCTTTTTGCATTTGTAAATAGAGGTGAAAGAGATGGCAAAGGCTCAGTGTTAAGAGATGTCCATTAAAATAACTGATGCTGCCAAGTGATTGTTCAATCCAAGAGGGGGATTCAACTTCTACCATGTAAGACAGAGCAGCAGCATATACATGCTTTGGAGAAATTTTTTTCTGCAGGAAAACCAGCACAGTGGTTACACATTACATTTTTCTTTTTGCTTAAATTCTTTTATTGATATATTTTAAGTATACAATACATTTACATTTATCACTGGGTGCTTGTACCTGTACATGATGTATCTTGGTTCTTATTTTTTCCCCATTACACATTACATTGAAAATCCTAAAATTGAAAATACAAATAACTTCATCTTTTTTTTCTCTAAAAATGGGGGTTGTTGTTGGTTTTGTTCTCTAAAAATTGGGAGTTGAAGCTTTCTTGGAACTCTTCAAATAATAATTTATGTTTGTCCTGTGCTTGATTTAGATGTGCTGCAAGTGTTGAAAAGTTTTTCTCTGTGAAATTTTAGACAGACTGATGAAAGCAAGTGTAGAATCATTAGTAATGTTTTGAGATGTTCTCCTATGAGTTAAATATATTTAGCAAAGTAACACAATCAAGAGCCATGTGAATCAATATACACTAGCATTTATTCTACTAGAATATAAGCTCAATTGTAGTAAAGTTAGGTCAGTTTATTTCTAGATTTGAATTACACTTGCCATTTACCTGATGTGTGACCTTGGAGAAATTATTTAATAACTCTGATTCAATTTCTTCCTATGATCAGTTGGAACAACTGAAAAAAAAAGTTAATCTCCTGGTTTACAGTGGTCAACAAAGATAACTGACATTTTAATATTTAATAAATAAAATGCTTGTTGTCCTTGGAATTTCATTAAATATCATTTAAATGTTTAATATGAACTTAATCTTTTTATTATATAAAAATTACCTTAACAAATAATTTGTTTCCATAAAGAAGCAACTGTAATTTCTCTGCCATTAAAAGAGGAAAGTGGTTTCATTAAAGAGTTTGAGAAGTAGTAGCATTAGGTCTTCTCTAAATTTCTTATAGAATTCAGCAGTGAATCCATCAGGGCCTGGGCTTTTCTTTGTTGGTAGGTTTTTAATTACATCTTTAATTTAATTGACTGATATTGGTTTATTCAGAATTTTTTATCTTCTTGATTCAGCTTTTGTGATTCACATGCACCTAGAAATCTGTCCATTTCTTCTATGTTTTCCATCTTATTAGAATACAGGTTCTTGAAGTAGATATTGATGATCTTCTGGATTTCTGTAGGATCTGTTGTGATTTTACCTTTTTCATTCCTAATTGCATGGATTTGAGTCTTTCCTTTTTTTGATAAAGTTGGCCAAGTGTTTGTCAATTTTATTTAATTTTTCAAAGTACCAACTTGTCAATTCATTGATTCTTTCTATTGTTTTCTTAGTCTCCATTGCATTAATTTCTGCTCTGCTCTTTACAATTTTCTCTCTCATATGAACTTTGGGCTTGGCTTGCTCTTCTTTTTCTAGAAGCTTGGGGCTCAACCTTAGGTTGTTTGTCTGAGCTCACTCTGTTTTCCTGATATGGGAATTCACCACTATAAAATTCCCTCTTAGGACTGCTTTCATTGAGTCCCATAAATTCCAGTATCTTGTGTTAGCCTTATCATTTAAACTCTTTAATGAAATTGAAAGGGAAGCAATACTCCAAAATTCATTGCTGGAAGCAAGCATTACCCTGAAACCAATACCAGAGAATGATCCAATTTTAAAAAAAGAGAACTACAGGTCAATCTCCCTAATGAACATAGACACAAAAATCCCCAATAAGATTCTTGCAGACAGAATACAGCAAATCATCAAGAAGATTATATACCATGTCCAAGAAGGATTCATCCTAGGGATGCAGGCATGGTTCAACATATGCAAATCAACAAATGTAATATACCACATTTATAGAGCCAAGGACGAAAATCATATGATCCTCTCAATAGATGCACAAAGAGTGTTTGACAAAGTCTAACACCCATTCATGATAAAAACCCCACAGAAAATTGGAATAGATGGTCTTTTCTCAATCTGATAAAAGCCATCTATGACAAACCAATAGCAAACATCATACTAAATGGAGAAAAACTGAAAGCCTTCACTCTAAAATTAGGAAGAAGATAAGGATATCCACTGTCACCACTCTTATTCAATATAGTTCTGGAAACATTAGCTAGAGCAATTAGACAAGAGAAAGAAGTAAAAGGAATAAGGATAGGAAAGAAAGGAGTTAAATTAAGAAAGAAGTATCACAAGATACTCTACATAGAAGACCCCCAAAACTCCACCAAAAGACTTCTAGATTTAATGATAAAATTCAGTACCATAGCTGGATTCAAAGTCAACACTCAAAAATCAATAACCTTCTTGTACATGAATAACAGACTCACTGAGAGAGAAATTAGGGAAATAATACCTTTCACAATAGCATCCAACATAAATTAAATACATAGGAATCAACCTAATGAAGGAAGTGAAAGACCTCTACATTTAAAGCTACAGTACTTTGAAAAAGGAGATCAAACAGGACAACATAAAATGGAAAGATATTCCTTGTTCTTGGGTGGGAAGAACCAATACAGTGAAAATAGCCATACTTCCAAAATGTTTATACAGACTTAATGCAACCCCAATGGAAATTCCAACAGCATATCTCACAGAATTAGAGAAAACTATCATAAAATTCATTTGGAATCAGAAGAGACCTAGAATAGCAAAGGCAATTCTGGGCAACAAAGGCAAGGCACTGAGTATCGCAATCCCTGACCTGAGATTATACTACAAAGCTACTGTGATAAAAACAGCATGGTACTGGCAAAAGAACAGACCTGAGGATCAGTGGAACAGATTGGAAGATGTAAAAACAACTCCAGACATTCTCAGCCATCTTGTCTTTTGATAAAGGAGCCAAACACCTTCACTAGAAGAAAGATAGCCTCTTTAATAAATTGTGCTGGAAAAACTGGCTTTCCATTTGTCAAAGATTAAAACTAGAGCTGTATCTTTCACGGTGCACTAAACTAAAATTTAAATGGATCAAAGATCTAAATATTAAAACAGAAACACTTAATCTTTTGAAAGATAGAATAGGTACAACTCTTGAAGACAATGGGGTAGGCAAAGACTACAAACAAAGCCCTGATTGCACATAAATTATCACAAAGAATCAACAACTTAGATTTCATCTTGTTAAAAAGCTTTTGCACAGCCAGGGAAACCACCAAAAGAATGAAGAGACAACCAACAGTATGGGAAAAATTTTTGCCAGCTGTTCTTCAGACAAAGGACTACTATCTAGAATTTATAAAGAACTCAAAAAAAATCAGACTCCCTCTCAAATTTAAAGTCCCAATTCAAAAATAGGCATCTGAAATGAATAGACACTTCTCAGATGAAGAAGTAGAAACAGCAAAGAAAGATATTAAAAAGATATTGAACATCACTGGTCATTCAAAGTATGCAAATGAAAACAATGCTGAGATTCCACTTCACTCCAGAAGGAATAGCTGCTATCAAGAAATCAATAAAAAATCCTGGAGGGGCTGTGGAGAAGAAGGAACTTTTCTCCTCTGTGCAATCACTGTGGAAATCAGTGTGGAGATTTCTCAAAACACTAAAACTAGAGATGTTATTCAACCCAGCTAATCCCCTTCTTGATATCTTCCAAAAAGATTTAAAAGCATTATACCACAGTGATGTAAGCACATCCATGTTTATAGCAGCAGGTTGTAATGGCTAAATCTTGGAAACAACCCAAATGCCCATCAATTGTCAAATGGATAAAAAACATGTGTGTGTGTTTTTTTAATATAATAGAGTACTACTCTTCCATAAAGAAGGACAAGCTTGAGACATTTCTAGGTAAATGGATGCACATTGAGACCATACTCTTATGTGAAATAAATGGAACACACACATTTATTTGTTTTGTTTTGGGCTTTTTTTGGTGCCGGGATCGAACTCGGGTCCTTGCGCTTGCGCAGCAGGCGGCGAAACCAACTGAGCTAAATCCCCGGCCCAAACACACATATTTAAATACCACCTTGTTTCTCTGGTATGAGAAACCAAAAGTGGAAATAAGGAACAAAAAATATAATAGATATTTGGAAGTGAGAAGAAAATTTTCAAATGAGAAGGGGAAAAAGGGAGGGGAGAAGGAAAGAAGAGACAAAAAAAGAGGGAATAAATGAAAACAAAGCTTTTGTAAATAAGGAGGGGAAGAGGGTTCGAAGAGGGGGGGTGGGAAAAAAAGAAGAAACAAGATGAATCATGTACAGGTACAAACTTCCTGTGATGAATGTTATCATTATGTATACCTAAAGTGTACCACTAAATGTTTTGCAGAAAAAAAAAAATACAGAAAGAAAAGGAAAGGAATGTTCTCAAATTCAAGGTAATCTCAATAACCTTGCAAATTTCAGATTTAAGCTTAGAAAATCTATTTGTCTGGTGCCTGTGTTTTGACAGCTTCCTTGCCTTCACACAGCTAAAGAATTTAAAACTGTTATCCAGATGAGAATACACAGAAAGAATTCTTCAGAATGGAGAGTTATTCCATTATTTTGGTAGCTCAGGATATGAGCATCCTCAGTGTGAGTGGCTCAACTTGTGTTTCAGTGGCATAAGCCTGAATGATGTCTTATCAATCAATATTTTTTAGGAAACTGTTTTGGTGCTTTGATGCTATGACTGGTGCTATCTTGGGACTGCATTTTGAAAGTAACTCAGATTCTGTTTGCAGGAGAGACTGTGTTTTAACCAGGTGAGTTCCTCTGCCTTCTCAACTCTCCAAGGCCTCCCTGCAATAAACACGGAGGGAACAGAAAGGTCCACCAACCTCTGGGGCCACCTGTTAGGTTAGTGGTCATTGTAAATCCTACAAGAACTTGAACGCCCCATCAACTTTGTGCATAACCACGGTCAAATTATTTGACCTCACTTTCATTAAAGTAATATAGTGGCTCTTTATCTTGAAGAGTTGTTATGAAGAATGGCTGAAATGATCTGTAGCATTTTTTGGATCATATTTGATGCTTAATACACATATGATTACTTTCTCCCTTTTCTTTAAGCTTCCACCCTAAATTATTCCAATGCACTTCATGTGGGCCATTATCTGAAGCCTACTGTTAATGTGAGGCAATCCTTTTGGCTAATATTTGTAATCTCAGCACTCAGAAAGAATAAGGCAGGAAGATCACAAGTTTGAGCCCAGCCTAGTGAGGCCATGTCTCAAAAATTAGAAGAAGGAGAAGAGAGTGTGGATGGGGATGCCTCTCACTATGAAGTGTCTGGGATCAAGCTCTAGGAGAGAGAGAGAGAGAGAGAAGAGAGAGAGACTGACTCTGGGTGTGGTGTCACATGCCTGTAATCTTAGCACTCAGGGGGTGAGGCAGAAGGATCACCATGAGTTCAAGGCCAGCCTAGGCTACATAGTGAGTTCAAGACCAGTCTGAATTACATAGCGAGACCATATCATGAAAGCAAGCAAGCAAGAAAGAAAGAAAGAAAGAAAAGAAGGACAAAAGAAGAAAGGAAGGGAGAGCGGAAGAAAGGAAAGAAGAAAGATCAAAGGCATTGTGAGAAGAATATAGCAATAAACACGATGAAAAAACCTCAACTGCCAGGCATTTAGCTCAGTGGTTATGCCGTCTGTCTTCAAAGCACAAGGACCGGAGCTTGATCCCTGGTACCAAAAAAATCCAAAAAACTTCAATTATTTGCAATTGGGAAAATAAAAAATAAATGAATGAACTAGTTTTTATTCATCAGACTGGCAAATTTAAAGTCTTTAAGTGCCAGTTGTTAATGATTGTGCAGGAAACAAGTACCTTATGCTGCCGGCAGTTATATAAAAATGTAGTAATTTACCAGGCAATTTTTAAACATTTATAGTTTCCAATATGGTAATTACACTGCTAACTATGTATTCTGGAGAATTTCCTACACATATGCAGTGTAGGATGACCAAGAATGTTCTCTGTAATACAAAAGCAAAATAAAAATGGAAACAATGTAAGTAAATATCAAGATGAAATTGATAAATAAATTATACAAAATTATGGTATATTTACACATTAGAATACTTTGAGGTAGTTAAAGAAAAGAGGTGGAACTCATAGATACTATGAAGCAATACATAAAACCGTAAGTCTGAGTGACAGATGCAAGTTTCAGATGGATATACTCAGCGTGGCATAAACAATGTGAATCAGTCTTACATTTATAAAGTAGCGCTACATATCCAATGCACAAATGAAAGAAGTGCTGGAAAAGTGGACACCAAAATGACCCTTGGAGAGTGTTCTCAGGTTGATAATGGTTTTTAAAAGGTGGCTTTAAACATTTCTGTAAAATTTTAATATTTTCCAGGTGTGTGTGTGCATATGTGCAGAGTTATGTGTATTCTTGCTAACATGTGTAAGTATGAAATACATTATTGTGTTATATAATATATACATTAAATATATTTACATTCTTAAATATGTAAATATAGAAAACATATTTGTATATTGTGTATTATATTTAATATAAATCTTTGTATATATGTATATATTACCTGCATAGTTTTATAAGATTGAAAGTTCCTTTGTATAAGTGCAGATTCTTTGTAATAATTAGGTTTTAATTTAGTAAGAAAAGACAGCAGAGTGACATCAATCTGGTGCCCAGTGATTAGGGAGGATCACAGGAAGAAAAAGCTTCTAAATTATGACCTGAGAGGGAATTAAAGCATAAAAGCTAGTTTGGGCAGCAATCAAGGAAGATGAAACACAAGTTAAGTCTTTATTCAAAGATTGTTTAGCATTTTAACAGTACACATATTTCATCTTGAAATTCTTAAGTGAGGGTAAGAGAGCACTAAAATTGACTATGTTGACAGTATTTTGTTTACTTCGTATTGAGTTGCTGTTAAATTTAGCTCTTCATCATATCTCATTGCCCTTCACAGTAATTTAGGAACAACTTTGAGTGTAATGAGTGTGTACATTAAAATAGCAGTATATATTTTGTAGCTTCATGGCACAGATTATTATTATTAGTGAGAGTCTTATTGTGATACCTTTTCTATTCATTTTGGTACTAAATCTACTTCAGTTTGTTATTGACTGAGTTTGAAATTGAAATAGCTATAAAAACAAGATTATAACATGGCCTCCGCATGACAAATACTAAGGCAGTACAAAGAGGAACTCCATAATTGATTCTATTTGCCTTTGCTATTATTTCAAATATTTCCTAAGTACTGATATTTAATAATAACTTAAAAATTACCATGTGAATCCATACATTTTTTAAAAGACACATCTAATTAATTTTTAAATTCTGCTTTAAAAGAGATCTTGTCAATTTAGACATTTTTTTGTTTTTGGTATCGGGGATCGAACTCTGGTCCTTGTGATTTTAAGGCTGTAGTAAAGTTATTTTTTTAAGACAGGAAAGTATATTTGTGAATAATGTTTATTTTTCTTCATAGATAATGTTATCAATAATTTTAGACTTTATTAAAATGTCGTAGAAATGGGAATGAACAGATATTATATCTCATTTTAAAAGGAAGACAATCATCCTCAATGGTGCACTGACTTCTTAGATTCACCTTAACATTAAATTGTGATTTCTTGTTAGATTAGCTCTGGAAATCACATAAATTGCTGCAGCTGTCCCAGTGCAATGAGGCTTTGAAGCTGCAGGACCTGACCCAGCAGAAGGATATAGGATGGGTAGGGAAAGTGTTAAAAGATAAATAAATGTATCTTTGAGACTTAAAATTTTTTTTTTCTTCTTAAACATTTTCTTCATCTAAGCCTTCCGTAGAAGAGAGAGTGTGTTGGTGAACTGACCATGAACAATGAACTTTGCAATCAGACAAATGCCAGTTGAATTCTGACTCTATACTGGCTATGTGATCAGAGGCATTTTCCTTTAGCTCTCCAAGTTAGATCTCTAAAAGGGTGATAAGAATATCCATGTAAAGGCTATTGTGTGTCTTAGTCTGTTTGAAATACCATATCAAAAATATCATAGGCTGGCTCGCTCAAACAATATTTAATTCTCACAATTCCCAGGGCTAGGAAGTCCAAGGTTAAGGTACAGATTAAACGTCTGGTGTGGGCCAGCTTCTTGGCTGAGACAGGCCTACCTTTTTCCCATCTATTCATATGATAAAGGGGCAAAGGATCACTCTGAAGTCTTTGTAAGAGCACTAATGACCCTGGTTCCACCCTCACAATTTAATCACCTCCCCCAAATCCAAACTCTAAGTAGAATTTCCATATATGAATTTTAGAGGAGACACAAACAGTCATTCTACAGCATAATGATAATTAAATGAGATAATACCTTTAAAATAATTAGGGCTTTTTTATTTTAAGTGGAATTTCAGTATGTTGCCCACACTGGCCCCTTACTCTTAGACTCTAGAAATCCTCCTGCCTCTGACTCCTAGGATATAGGGTCAGTACCTCTGCAACTGCACTGCAGCGTAGCACTGTTCCCACATAAAATGCTTAGTAACTAACAGATGTACAAAGTAATGTATTTCATCAAATCTATGACGCTGTCTTTCCAAAATGCAGCATTATTCTATGTAGCACAGATAAAGACTTTACATTATGGTACCATTGAGGGACATCCTGATTTCAGAAATAACAACATATAAATATATGTATATATATATAATAAACAACATATTATATATATATATTAGCTCAGATGATCTAGAGCAATAGATGACCTTTGATATGAGATTGTTTTGCCACTCCTCCAAGTGTTACCATTATAAGACATACATACTATTTAAATTGAGTATTTAACTCTTAAGTGAAATAAATAGGGCACACGTGTAAATACTGAATAGTTTCTCTAGTGTGAGAAACTAAAAGTGTAAATAAGTATTAAAATGATTAAAATGAATAATTAATAATTTGAAATAGGAAGAAAAGGTCCAAAGGTGTAGGGGAAGTGGGAGGGGAAGGAGAAAGGAAAGAAGGGAAAGGGAAAATTATGAGAAAAGAAAAAAATGGAACAAAGTCTATGTAAATAAGGAAGGGTGGAGGGGGTGAAGGGATGACAGGTAATGGGGAAAAAAATAAGAACTAAGGTACATTATGTACAGGTACAAGCACCCAATGATAAATGTAAACATATCGTACCCCTAAAATGTACCAATAAAATAATTTAAGCAAAAAAATAATTGAGTATTTAACAGGCATTGTTTGCTTAAGTGCTACTATATATGAAAATATATAAAATACAGAGCCATGTACTTTTCTTTCAAAAGGAACTATAAAGTATTTGAAAGATGTATGTTAATAAGTCTTAAGACAGGTCAGGCTTCTTAAGTAGAAGTAGCTTCTTCAATCTTGCTCATATCAAGAGGGGTCTAACATATGCTTAGATACTCTGATGGCAACCTGAGTTCAGTGAGCTTCCCTCGCCTTTCTGCCTTGTCATTCCTCCATAGATCCAGTCCTTAGGAAGGCATTATTTCTTATGTTGTATTAAATCTATTACATGTAATCCTAGTTCTTCCCTTAGTCACTCATAATACTAACTAAACTTCTTATGCAAAGGTCCGACAAATATTAAATGACAGCTATTTCATACAATTTGTCCTCAAAAACTTGTCTCACCTTTGTATAAGAGTACTAGTTAATATTTTTGAGAGCTAAGTATATTCCAGATCATATCCTAAATGATGTATGTTTACTTCGTATAACCTTCCAATAATGTTTAGAAAACACCATTAGTGTCTTAATTTCACAGTGGAGGAAATGAATGAAAAGAAGTGAAGAAACTCTCCTCAGCTTTCCTGGTGGTAACAGGTGGAGCAAGAGACCAGCATCAGGACTCTAATGGTTGAGGACACATTACTTGCTAGCGGGGCATACTGCTTAAGATAGTCTTGTCATTCTCACAGCTGTTTTGTAATTGGTAGTTAATAAATGCAGTACCCAAATTCTTCAAATGGGTCAAGTGCACACATTACCAGCTGATACACTTAGGAAGCAGCACCATGCACCTTACATTTGCCCATGGCTCTTAAGTGTGTATATCATGCAAGAGGCTAATTCTGAAAGGCTGAAGTAAAAACTTTAGAATCTCATTCTATAAGCTGTGTCAATACTTGTAGCTTCCATCTTTTAACTCATGGTATTATATGATAATGTTTTCAATTTGCTTTTGAATGGATGTAGAAATTTACATTTGTACCTACTAAAGTTCATGGTGTTGTAGAGCATTATTGAGATATTTTAAAATTTAAAGTTGAATCTCCAGTATGCTGGCTGTTTCTTCTGGAATTAATGTACAAAATTTGGTATTTCATTTATTTTTATACATTCATTTTAGTATTTCATTTATTTAAATATACTCATGATAATAAGGTAGAGCATCTTAAAAACTGCTTCATATCAACATTCAATAAAGCACACTTCAAAATGTGTCTGTGGGGTATTTCTAGCATGTAGGCCAGCAAACACGCCCTCGCTGTGGTTAGCACCATCCAGGAGGCTCATAGACCAGATGGAATGCAAAGGGAGGAAGGAGGAAGTCGGCCTGAACTTCAAAGTTCAATTCTGCTTGAGCAGGTGTGTGTTGCCTGTGGATATCAGACTCCACCTTCAACAGCCTTTCACTGGAGACACACCGTCAGCTCTCCATGAAGTTTCCAGGCCTTCAACCTTGGATTTGCACTTCATCCTGATCCCACTCGCTCTGCAGCTTCCACTATTTTGGACCAAGAAGCTAATGGATCCTCTGGCTCTCCAGGGCACAGATGGCCATTGTAGCCTATCCAGCTCCTAATTCTATAAGCCAATGTAATGAATATTCTTGCATCTATTGCTCCTGCTCCTCTGGAGAACCTTAACTGATACAGATGGGCATAAATCTGTTGCATTATGTCTTCATGCCTTCCCTTTTCTGTGTTTGGCTGTCTGTCAGAGGGAATTGTTTCTGGTATCTGACATATTGCTAAAACAGGTTTTGGCTTCTAGTTATCAAATACTGTATTTCCTTTTGTGTTTTCATAAGTATTTCATAGAGAAGGTGAGTAATGGGGTGCCAAATAAAATATTATCATCTGGATCCAGAAATCCCTGCCATTAAAAAAAGATGACAACCTTGTCTGACAAATAGTAGTTAATTTAAGTATAAAGCATCCCAGATTAGAGCTCCTAGACTCATGTTGATTATCACATTACTTGTTTTCTTTTATGATTGAGTTGTCATCATTTAGCTCAGAACTAACATCAGATATTGAACTATTTTAGGAA
Organism: Heterocephalus glaber; assembly: GCF_000247695.1. The sequence continues at coordinate 8,544,098 of NW_004624802.1, read as the reverse complement.
TATTAATGGTCACCATGACTGTAGGAATCTAGATTTATTCCACAGATTTCAAGTCATTCACTGAAGGTTAGGCTCCATAGTCAGATTTGGAATCTTAGAAGCATCATATTAATGCTCAGGATCATCAAACTGTAAGAGAAGGACTTTTGGCACACAATCTGTATATAAAATTGTCACTGATAACAAGAAAGCCAATCACTAACATTCAATGGAAAATATTTGTCAGTAATTGAAACCCTGAAAGTTTATGTCATCATTTTTCTTATTAGTGTTCAACAGGAGTTAAAAAACAAAGAAGTTTTCTTGATTATCAAATCAAAGCAAATGAGATTTAAGGATCTTAGAAAAAAACTGAAGGTAGAATGAACATGGAGATGGTACAATCCCTTATCTGTGATCGAGAAAATATATATATTTTTAAAAACTTCTGAAAATTGAAAAAAATTCACTATATCATTTTGAAGCAAACTCTGACCTGACCTGAAAACCTTAACCTGATCTGACAAGGGGCTATTTATAGTGTTTATTTATGTTATCTATGGAGTATATTTGGTTTTTGATACAGAAATATTAATGTTTTTGATTACCTAATTCTCAGAGAGATCCAGCTGGGGTTGGTAGATAATTTATGGTATTTGATCTATGTTAACTGTGATGCTAAATATATCTAAACCCAAAAGCTTTTGAAAAAGAGGTTTTAAACCTCTATTCAAATCCTTTTGGCTGAGAATTCTGTTAAGCTAAGAGAACCTGCCGGGCTTTCTTCTGCTGTACAGATTCACTGCCAATGAAAACAGAAAATTCCAAGTCAATTGGTCAGGGATTTCTGCATTCTGAGCAGTGAATACACAATATCTGATTGCACATCTGTCCTCTTTTCAAATGTTGATTCTTTTTTTTCTAGTTCTTTAGATATTTTTATATTTTTTTTCAATGCTTGTGCTAAATATATCAATTAATAGGTTCACAGAGTACCGCTTATATCTCTTCCTAGGACACGATGAAATATATATGTGGCCCACATTTGCACTTAGGTAAGCAGCCCAGGACAATCACTTGGTCCAAGGTCAGACAACCGATAGGTTAGTCCATTCTTTGTCCTCTGGGGCTGGACCTTAAAAGATAAACTAGCATTTTCTCTTTTCTCTTAGAAACTTGGACCATCTGAAATGATGCCATGAGATCTATTCAAAGTCATGGAGCTTGAGACCAGAGGGAGCCAGAGTTATGAGGGGGGAATTTTGTGAAGGTCAAGTCTCATTACAGAGAATAGAAAGGAGCAATCATAAATGGAGATGTAGTTATTTGATGAGAGAAAAAAATCATGTGGTGAAAGAGAAAAACAAAATTATCAGTTTATTCTGAGGTCTTCCCTGGTGTTAGGGGATTTTTCCAGTTCTAGTTCCAGCTGCACAAATCGGTAAGATTCTTTTGATTGAAGTAATTTGAATGAATCTCCATCCTTTGCAACAGAAAAAGACCTAATTAAAATGGTGCCACAGTTTAAGACACTAACGTCTAATTTTGCCTAACTTTTTAGGATTTAATATTGCATTGCAAAAAATTGTGGCCTATTATTTAGAGATTTTTAAAAATTTGTTGTTGATGCGATAAAGATAAATGTAATTGATTTACTCTGAGGTGATGATCTTATTTTCTCCTGTAGTTTACAATAATTGTAGAAAATTCTTGCAGTTATGTGTAGGCATATATCTGAGACTTGACACACAGACAGCATATGGAAGTGATATGTGGTGATTAGAATCATAGAAACCTCTTAAACATTCTTCTCCTTTGCCTATTGATGACTGGATATTAGTGCTAGAAGATGATAATATTGTCTCTACCAGCCTACTGATCTGAATGAGGGACTTCCCCTTACAGCAATGACCAGAAAGCTCAAATTAGATCTTTACATAGCCTGATATAAACTAATGTTTTGTTCCTGAAACCTATGATATTTTAGCAGCTCCAAATTAATTTAAAACTATTCTAGTAATTCATAGCTACAGAAAGCACCATCCAATTTCATCATTAGCTTATATTTTCTCTTAAAATGTACTTGGGAGATGTATTTGGAGAAAATCTATAAATATCTTGCTAAAATAAGTACCTTAAATTGTTTATTCTATGAATTAGTTTCTATTAAATGTTTATTTGTAGTAAACAAATTTTACAAATAAGATATTTTACCAGTTTCCATAGAACAAATTCTAGAATAAAACTTTGTGGGTTTTTTCACATTTGTGTTTATAAATCACTCCAATAATTAATTATTGAAGATATTTATAGGAAAGGAATGATCAGTTTCCAAACATGGCACATCCTGAACCATGAGTGTGGGAAACATTCTGATAATCCCTGGAGCCTGGTGACCTTTTGGTATCTTATTCCTTTTAAAAATTCTGGCTTATGTCATTTTTGGTGATTTCAATTAATAAAGTAGAACACTCTTGCCCTAGTAGTAATACTGCCTTTAACAACTAATACTTGTGACCTGATTCAGAAGTCTATCTTCTGCACAAAAATAGCCTTTGAGATTTAATAAATGTCATCATATTACCTAGTTTTTATTATTTGTACTGATATCCGATAAAGTTGATTTTCTTAACATATAAATTAGGTTGTGAACTTCGTTAGAAAATGGAGTGAATTTTCAAGGACAAGTCATAGAGGTACCTGGCAAGCTGTTTCCATGAAGGGTCTGAAATTCCTTGCCTCTTTGTCCTTGGAGAGGAACTCCTGTTGGGGTTGTCAGAAGCATATTTGTCTCTTATCTTCAGAGAATCCGTAGTTTACACTGAGTGTTCAATGTGAAACATATCTGCTGGTTACAAATCCATTCCTTTGGTATGTTTTTCCCAAGCAAGTATTGTTTTAGTTTCGCCCAGAGTGAAACTCACAGAGTGAAACTGTCATGACTTCCTGCATCCCCTACTGTTTCACATCCTACTCTCTGGAAAGAATTTACGTGAATCGAAGAGCACAGATTTCTCTAATTCTTTTTTAGATCATTTCTTCTCTAATTCCTTTTTAGGTCATTAAAAAGTTAAGTAAATTTATTTATTAAGAATTTCTATCATTAACTTTCCTCTGTTCAGAAAGAAAATTTCATTTTGTTATACTTTTTTGCTCATTCTTCAGATGTAAACAAATGCTTATCCAAGAACACACATTTTCCCAAGACAGAATCAGTTGATCTGAGGGCCTTACAAGGCATTGTTTCAGAATCCACCCAATGATTAAATTCACTTGAGGCAAATCATTTAGGCACAAACCCTTTTATCATTTAGGCAGTATTCTCTGTTAGATGATCCACATAACTTAACCAAAGTTAAACACAGATTTTCTTTAAATAGTGAACTTTTCTGATCTTTTAGAAAAAGAACCATAGAAGTTACATTTATGTACATTTGTATGAGTCTAAAATAATATTAATTATTTCCATGTGACTTTTGAGAAAATCTTGTTTTTTGGGCAAATATTTGTTACATTCCTGTTCAGGTAAATTGATATGTCTAAATTGTTCTCTAGAATTGTCTACATTTTCTCTCCATCCAGTGAGACAAAACAGCATGATAAGGTGTAAAGAACAAAGTCTAGAATAAAAATTAATTTTATATTTTTTTCTGCTATTCGCTGACTGAAAATTCAGTTGATTTCTGAGCTTTAATTTATCTTTAGGTAAGTGGGAAGAGTAATATTAATATATATTTTACCTACACCTCAGTTTAACCGTGTGGATCCAGTTGAATCATGTATGTGAAAATACTTTGTAAAATGCAAAAATGTATATTTAATTATATTTAACAAAGAAACAAATATATTTCTAAAAATCATAGTTTGGAATTGATTTATATGAGGGAAAAAACATGCTTATTTGGTCAGAATATCTTGAATTTTCCAGATTTCATTTGAGAACATGAAAGATCTTTTAAAAATTCATATTATATATTTAAAGATTATGTGTAACATAGCCATGCTACAATTCATAATATATGAGAAATTAAAAATGATCACCTCCTCTGGAACTATTTTCTTAGGAGTTCATTTTGGAATGTGTGAAGACCAGAAAAAAAGCCAATTATGGTGCCATGTCAGTTAATCAATTTTACACCTGGCTCCCTGTGCGGCCAATTGGGTGGTCACTTTAGGAAAATGGTAAATTGATCATAATTTTTGTGATAAGCAAAGGGAAACATGTGGACAGTTATTTAAAGAGCTCTGCTCCAACTTGCGTTCCCTAGAAGCAGAGTTTGAAACAGAACTTCTATGTTAAACCTCTTCTGGAGAATGTTACACCAGGGAAGAAAAGTGAGGATTTGAGACAAGAAAGACTGGAAAATTAAAACACAGTACACAGTGCCAGGCTGGCCACAGACTTGAGAAAGCACAGCTCATCCTGAATGACACAAGCCTCAAGAGAGGAAGAAGGGACATTTACTTGCTGGTTCCTGCTTCCTTCTGTCTCTGTCCCATTGGCCAAGGTCTGCACCATAAGATTTTAATTCCTTTGCACATCTGTATTATTTTACAGGGATTATCTGAGCAGTTGTAGGGGAAACCAGAGACTGTGTTGAGAGGATCAGCTCTCACCCTTGAGGAGCCAGGGGCCAAAGTGCTATCAGGGGATGAAGTATAGTCTCACCAGGGATTAAGCAAGCCATGGAGGCACTCCAGCCGCCAGAGACCAAGGCACATGGCAGCAGCCTGGATGGGAGGTGGATATGCAAGTTGGATTTGGAATAAACTCCGAAGCCCACTCCTGAAATAGACTTATATAATTTGCCTTATTAAATAGGAAAATGCAAGAAACATTTGCAAACCATATGCCTAACTAATAATTGCATCTATTTAGAGAAATTGCAATCTAAGAAAGAAATATCTTTTGATTCCCTACCAACTACATGCCATATATACAAAAATCATTTATACAAATGACTCTGCATGTTGTAAATGGCCATGATCATTATCATCTAATTTCAATCATTATCATTATCTAATGCTATTTCTGAAATGGACCACCTGCCCATTTCTGAACAGATGTACCAAGTGATGGATTGGTAAGTAGACTAGAGCATCAGGGCACATTTAAATAAATTAAGAATTTAATTTACAATTAAACCAAGGTAAGCTTACTACTACTTTCCTGAATAGAAAAGATGCTTTGTTTTTTAAATGTTGTTTGAATTTTGAAAAGTCGTTAAATTATTTTTGTATAAACTTATTTAGCTGAGATGACGTAAAGAATACACTGCAATAAAAATGATCAGTGTTAATTCTGCCTTGGGAAAGTATACATGGAGATCAAATAAATCAAGAAATAGAGTATAGTAACAAATATTTTAAAAGTGAACTTTACAGTAGGAAAATATTTGCTATTCACACATGACCTCCTTCTGAAGAAGGGAAAGATGCATTAGATTGAAAGACAAAGGGAGACTGGCAAGCTAGAGCACTATTGGAAAGTCAACAAACCAAGTATTCAGGGGCCAGCTTAGTGACACAGAAGTTGACTCCAGAAAAATTAATCCTTTTTAAAAATGTTTGAGTAAATTGCACAAATGAGAATCCAACTTAATCAAACCAAATAAATTCATCTTTGGGCAGGACAAATTATGCTTTACTCGCCTTGGCACACAGTGTTCTCAGGCTGTGGCTGTCTATGTTAGAGTGAAGTACTGTATTTAATCACTGTCTCATGTCTAATGGAAAATGCACTGAGAAAGAGGTCATTCCACTGAATTTTGAAAGTGGTTAGAAACACTAACAGCCTCTTATTTTTCAAAGATGCTTAATGATATAATGAATATAAAATAATTCTATCTACAAATCAACATGACCTTTTTATATCAAAAGAGGAATAAAAGGATCCATTACTTTACAGAAATTCTCATCTATAGCGAATGCTCCATTGAATTCTATACTCAGGATTTTTTAAAAAATACAGACTTTGAGATGAAAAAGCCTTTTTTCCCCCTCTCTCATGCATTTTAAAGTTAGATGAAAGTCTGAAGATTACGTGATTTGAACAATTGGCTGCTATTTCCAAAATTAAAACTTCTAACTCCAAGGGTATAGAAAACTTAACAGTGAATCACTTTAATATATATTTTAAGATAAGTTTCATTAGCAGTTTTAAATAAAAGCCAGTATTAAATCTAAATTATTCTTATTTATACTCTATTATGAGTGAGATATTATTGTGATAATCTTCTGGATAATCAAGAAGTGTAGGTAGACAAATTACTCTGAAGAATTTGTCATAAAAATTTTTAAATATTCAAGCAAAAGTAATGTTTGCAAGAATTGAATGGAAATTTATCCATAACATAAATTTACATGTTAGAAAATCATTAGCCATCTAATATAACAAATTAACACAACTTGTAATGGCAATATGACATGTTGTATAAAAAGATCAATCTATAAAAGCAAATTTATGCTATATGAAAAATATTTGCAATATAAAATAATAAAATTTGTTAGTCCAGCTAAAAGTTACAATATTGGCTTTTGGGATTTAGATGGTCCTTCAGGTTATTGCTTTTAGGCATTGCTACCTTCCCTACTCACCCCTGACTTCTGTCATTTTGATATCCTGAACTGTACCAGGCTTTAAATAATTTTGAAGTTATGTGATGTAATCTTTTCTATGAGCCACAAATCTGTCCTATTTGCTTTGACCTGTCCAGAGAGCAATCTTTCTCCTAGACATCAAACACAAATAATGAGTTCAGGAGGAAGAGGGGGAGAGAGAATAAAAGACAGATGAATAAAGTTGATTATGATAATGCACATGAAGAAATTAACACTGAGAAGAACACATTGGTATGTTCAAAAAATGTGAATTATTATGCATTATTAGATGAAATGAATTCATATTTAGGAACTTCATAAGCTTGTCTCCTAAGCAGCCATTTAAAGAGCATTGAAATAATATTAAATTAAAGCTCATGAATATTTATTATTGGAATCTGTGCATTTGAATATACAAGTTTCAGGTAATGTGTTTTCAATAAATCACTTTTCTTTTTACACTAGTAACAGAGTTCTCCATCAAAGCCTTACTCCAGATACCTTATGTCCTCCTTCAAAGTTCTTCATTGCATCATTTTATCCATGGATCCACAGGAAGATTACTACTATGATGTTTGCAATTTTTTGGTCATAGGTTAAAAAAAAAAACTATGTGGGGATGCATATTTGGAGGCGATAATATAAAGGAATTATTGTATAAAGGGAAGAAACTGCAGTTATTGTATCACATAAAGGGGAAGTGGCCTTCACAGAGAAAATATGTAAGAACAATAGTCATTTGGTTGTCTCTGCACAGAACTGATTTGATAAAATAATACTGGTTAAATTTCACCTATATTTTTCTACAAGTGTTTAGTAAGTTTCCACTTGAGTTATTGCAACAGAATTTCAGTTTCCACTATAAAAAAATCTTTAAAAACTTAAAGGCTAAATTCATTCTAAATGCCTGCTAACTTTACTATGCAGCACAAGAAAAAAAGGTAAGGGTTTTGAAATATAGATTTTCTGAGAGAGGACCAGGGATTTAGCTCAGTGGTTCTGACATCTCCCTCACAAGCACAAGGTCCTGAGTTCGATCCCCCATACCAAAAAAACAAAACAAAACAAAACCAGATTTTCTGAGAGAAATTCTATTCACATTTTCAGGGATTCAAGACAATGTCAGGTTGAGGTTGTCAGTGTCTGGGAAGGTTATTTCAGAAGTCCTGCTGTTCCTTGCCTCTAACTCCTCATAAGTGATACTGGAGACAGACAGATTCTAGCATTTGCTTATCTGTGTGGTAGATAAATTCTCCATCTGATGGTGTGATATAACTTCAGTTCAAGAGCTTAGACATTCCTATTCTTTATCATTTCTTATCGTTGTAAAAATGTTCTATTTTCTCTGAGACTAGTGTGATATTTTCCCCTATGATTTCTTTCCATCACCTTCTTTACAGCATAAAACTCTTAGCTTGCAGTTTATTTCAGGGCCATTAATGGTAGCCCTGGTGATGCCATTGTGTCTGTGCAAGGTGTGTGCTTACCAGAGTAAAGGAGAGGGTGTGAAAGAAGTAGAAGCACTTATTTTATTCTGACATGCTATAATTCACAAACATTTTCAGATATGTAGGAAAATAAATAATTTACAAACTAAATGATCTGTTTAATCTGCACACTATCCTCCATCCGAACCCATGAGAGGGATTTAAAAAGATAAAAAAACTCTCCCTGAATGTGGAGGAGAAAGAGCCCATATGGCATTCAACAAACCCCTGACAGATATCATTGCCTATGACTTTTATCTACCTAAGTAAAGCTGATCCCTTTAGTCAGGGTGTAAATATATTTTTTTCAAATCCTAGAAAAATGAAGGGTAAAAGCCAACTTTTTATATAATTCCATTTCTAAAGAAACATGTATTAAAATATTAGTTCTCTGAAAAAAATCACATGATAGATGGTATTTATTGAAAATGATTAGAGAAATGATGTTTGCCACTGAAACTCTGTGGAAGATTGAATGTTTAATCAATTGGGAGATTTCAGAACGCAGTAATTTTATTTTGTGTGTGTGTGGTTAAAAATGTTCCACAACAAATCAATTGCAAAATTTTAACTATACCAACAAACTTTCTCATATCAGCCAATTTCTGTAAAAAAAAAAAGAGTTGGCATTTCTTTGTTTATGTGATTCTATTTGGATTAATTGAGAACTAGTATCATGGAAATATAAGAACAATCTGTTGACCTACGAGCTATAAGGCAAATCCTGTAATATTTAATGAAAAATTATTTCTATTCTTTGAACCAAAATAATTGCTACCCCATGACAACTGGAATCCAGTAGGAATTCTGAGAAAATTATAAACCTTACTAATGCATTTTTCATTCTCAATTTCAGTTCCTCATCATAATGTGCACCAAAATCTTCTAAAAGATTATTTAAAGCAAATCTGTTTTAAAAGAGTAAACTGAAATAGCTCAAACCTAAAAAAATGCCATGTCTTATTTTCAACAGATAATTAAAGAAGGACATGTCTCAGCTTGGCATCACTCAACTAGGACATGACAGAATAGTTTAAATATGTAAAATAAAATATAATATAAAAGAAAGACACTCTCGCCTGAGCTTAACTAGAACAGAAGAATGCTGAAGCAGGGATGAATTAATGCACACCAGAAAGCAAAGACAGAGAGTAAGACGGGAAAACGTTTTATTTTTTAAGCTCTAGGGTTTATTACAAGTAGAAACTATAGTTCAAACAAGAACACTTTGGAAAAGGTGCGTGAGTGGTTAAATACCTAAAAATATTTACAAAGAAAATGTTTGTTTCTCTGTGTCTCCTTGCCTTTCCCTTCCGTTTATTCAATAAAAATGGAGACAAACTAGGTAGAGAAGCTGCGTCACCACGGGGGCCACCAGAGTCCTGATCATTAAACCTGGCACAGATTGGGGTTATGGGAAGGTTAAGTAGTAAAATGGGAGAAAATTAACTTGTCAGGAGAAGGCTAGGAGGCTGGCTAGCGAAGGTTGTTAGGTCACTCCTGGTGGACGCGGCGCACTGACTCAGAGGTGTGCCACGCCGAGAGAGGGTCACACCCCTTGAGGCTGCATGACAGTCATCCGATTTAGCCACCAGCCCAGGGTCAAGCTAGGTTTACTAAGTAATATCTCACACGAGAAGTTGTCTGACAAAGTGTGTAGGTGAGGATAAATTCCAGTCCAAGGTATCCCAGAAACGAGTTATTGTTTTGTTTGGTGCAGACCACTGGTATGTTTAACCAGACAGTACGCAACACAACAAATGCCTGCTGCTCAGTAGCCAAGCAAAGAAAAATACTTGCTTTTATTATTTTTTTTAATATAGGAAATTGAATTGCCTTCAGTTAAGCTGGTAACTAGTTTTATGTCTCGTATTTAAAAGTAACTGTTTGAAGCACAGGCCAGTCTAAAAATAGCACAAACTTTCAGATTGGTAAAAATGAAGAAGTTCTCCAACCTAACCTGTTTGGTAAGGCTGTGGGAGATAGGTAGGCTTGTGTTGCTGGTGGGAAAGCAAAATTTTACATCACCTGTGAAAAGGAATTTGCTATACAGCAAAATTGCATATTAGTGTAAGCTCCCATGTCTACCAATTTGTCATTAAAATGCCTTGGTAAAACCACAAAGACTATATAATCATGAAGCTTTTCACTGCAGGTTTATTTGTGACAGCAAAAGACTGAAAACAACCCAAATCCCTTCCATGGGTTTCCAGTTAAACAAAAAATGGATAGTTAGGCAAAGGAATATGCAGTTGTAAAAGAAAGGAGTAATATTTTCAAATATTATGCTGTGAAATTATCTCTGAATTTATAAATGAAAACAGGAAAGTGGAAGAAGTACGTATTTTGTGTATCTATTTAAGAAGAGAAATGAAATTTGCAAGTATGCATTTTCCCAATGAAAACATAAGCGGATATTAAAATAAAAATTTACTTATTGGGGGACCAATAAGTAGAAGAAACAGGAGCAAAAGCTAGACTTCCTTAAATATATCTTCTTTGGTAAATTTAATTTTGGCTCTATGTAAATGATATTTTATATCACTAATTAAATTAAACCTTTAAATGACAGTCTTCAAAAATAATACAGCATACAAACCTAACTGCATTGAGAGGATGACATAATCACACAGAGAAGAGATACTTAGAGTGATTTGAAAAGACCACAGTTTGGTTATGCATTCATTATGAGACATACCTGCAAAATAAAACTTTGAGTGTTAAGAGAGAATTGGGTACTGTCACTAATTTAATTTTGGTATTTAGTCTGAATTTGTTTTGGGGGGGCATGTTTTGTGGGATAAAAATTTACACAATTATGTCAGTATTAGTGGAACTAGTATTTTCAGTATTAGAGAAAAGAGATACAAATACAAGATCAAAGAGGTCAGTAAAAACTCTGCCATCCCGAATTTGAATTTAAATATTAGAAGAAATTCGTATTTTATTCTTAAAAGAACCAGAGCTTTGGGGGAAATGGCTAATTCCAGTTTTGAAATGAAAAATACTCATGATTAGTTTAAGATATTATATCATATCAGAAACAAAGATTCTTTCAAAAACCAATAGATTTAGCCAGGCATGGTGGTGCATGCCTGTAATCCCAGCAGTCAAGAGGCTGAGGTAGGAGGATTGCCACAAGTTCGAGATCAGCCTGGGGTATATGCTGCGTTCAAGCCCAGCCTGAACTACATAGGGAATCTTTGCCAATAAATGAATAAATAAAACCCCCCAAACAACAACAGCAAAACCCCAGTGGAGTGTATCAAAAGAACCAAGGGATCAATTTAAAGACGCTCTCATTTGCCACAGATGAATGAGTTTATGTATGTGTAGAAACAATATGTGCAACAATTCACATTCATTGAAAGTATTTGCTTCCATGAGTTCATAATGATAATAAAAATGGGTTGGATAAACTTTAGTGGAGGCTGTGCAGTTAATTAAAGCAAAAAGTGATAAAATGTAGCAATTTTATAGCAAGATGACAGCAACAAGATCTATCATCTCATGATCTTCTTACAATATCAATGGCATTCCTTTCATTTGAGATGCGGGTTCCATCTTCTCTCCCCTTAGTCTGCTGGGTCTGTGACTTTGGTCTGTGATTTCCAAGTTGGGATCATAAAATATGATATTGCTGTCACTCTTAGAAATCAACCATCAGGCTGGATAAATCCCAGGCAAGACGAAATGAGCACGAGTAACTGTTCCAGATGACAAACCCATCTGAAACTCACCAAATTATTGAGGGTGAGCTGTCAGGATGTCTCCAGCTGCAGTCACTCTGTAATTCCATAAACTACCCTTATGAACCAACTGAGTGAAGCCAACTCCCAGAACCATTATAGATAACAATAACACAATTGCTATTGTTTTGAGGTACTAAGTTCTGGGACAGGTTACTTCACTACAGACAGTTACAACATAACAAGGAGAAATCAAGCATTTGTTCTGCCTTGTTTTGTATAACTCACATCTCAGTATAACAAATAAACAAGCCAGACATGGCAGCACATGCCTGTAATTCCAATAGTCAAGAGGTTGAGGCAAGAGGATTGCCACAAGTTCAAGGGCAGCCTGGGCTATATAGTGAGTTCAAGGCCAAATTGTTTAAAAAGAAAATGCCTAGAAAAAGGTTTTATATATAAATATTTCAGCTAATAAATGCAGAAAAATATAAAAATATCACCAATAATAGATCTAGGCAAGGATTATTGATAATCCTAACATTACAAAAAGAGATTCACAGCTTTATGTGCCTCTTGATGCAAATATACATAGCCAACTATGAGACATTTTCAAAAAAACCAAACATGAATATGAATCTGACCATTAATAGCTCTGGCTCTTTTTAGGAAATCCAAGGGACAGAACAACATACTCAGCACATTTCAGGCTATCAGAAATGCTATAGGACAAATGACCTGATCTCTTAAACAAATGTATTTTAAGGGAGGAAAAAGAAACAGATGAAAGCTAGTAGTTTAAAAGAGAAACACCAATTATGACAGTTTTCATTTTGATCTGACACAGCTAAGCAAATCATTTAAAATGTATCAGAGCATTTGGTGATTTAAAGCAATTATTAATTTTCTAAGTGTGGTAATTATATTGTGGTTTTGTTTAGAGAAAAATCCTTATCATTTAGAAATACCTATTAAAATGCATTCCTAAGAATTGCTCCAGAGTAATTCAGACCAGGCAAACAGATGAAATGCAATAGGTCATGTTTTTATCATGATGCAAGCAAGGGTGGGCATATGTAGTTTCTCATGTTACTCTCCCTTTATACAAGTTTGAACTTTGCCATTATGTACAGTTAAAAAAATATGCCTGGACTATTGAATGCTGATGCTTAGGTCTTTTATCTCTTGGGTAGCATCTTTATTCCTTGTATTGTGATATTCCTAGCTGGTGAACCAGAGAAGCTGAACCTAGCCATGAAAATTCCTAAAGGTATTGCCTACATGGGGTGAAGAAAAATGCTTCTTAACTCTAACGTTTCTCCTTCCCCCAGTGACCTATCCGATTATGAAACTAAGTTAAACTGAAAATTCTAGGCATTAAAAAAACATAAAAGTAGTGGACAAACAAATGAAAATATTGCTTCAGGACTGAGCAAAGACTAGAGGCAGTAGAATGGGAAAAATGCATTGCTGACCTTAGTAAAACCAGAGGTTTTCCCACCTCTCCCACTAACAGAGGGAATGATCTAAGACAAGTTATTCAACCTTGTGGCCTATTTTCCCTTTCCTGTTTGGTAGGCCCTCTGTGATGCAGTTTCTCTGAAAGTCTAGCCCTGTCCAATCCAATCCAATCCAGTTCTCCTCACTTTACCTCATATCCACCCCATTTCACTCCATTCCATTTTCTTGTGTCCAGTTTTGTTCTATTTGCTATTCTTGTTCACAAATTATTTATTAAAATACAAATGCTATAGAAGAGTCTATCTTGCCTAGAAATGGCATTTGCTGGCAGGGGTCATGGGGACATTCTTTTTCTCACAAGAAAAAAAAATTTCATTTACTATGTCAAGAAGTTAACAGTGCTAATTCATTATTTTTAATATGCCTCCGTTATGAGATCAAACATGAAGCAATACATACATCAATCTTTCAGTCTCCTTGAAAAAAATACAAGAATTCAAAGGAAATTCACATTGATGTATTTCTGATCAAAAAGTTCTAATCTAACTATGTAATGGCCAGAGAAGTTTCACAAGATAATTGTAAGTCCCAGTCTTGTCACGCTAATGTTATAAATGTTTGTGTAGAGTTGAGTCTACAAAGCATTTTCCATCATTGAATATGTGTACACAGTGCCCATACATCATTGAGGGTGATATTTAATTCCCACGTGTATTTTCCATGAGGAAGAATTTCCTTTAAAGTAATACTGGTCCCTCCTGTTCCTGGTTACCCTCACTCACTCCTTCCTAGAGCAAAACCTCTCAATGGGCTGATGAGTTTGCCTGAAAACAAGGCCCATGCGTGCTCAGCCCTTTCTCTCTCATTGATCCAGTTGATGTCACAGAACCGCTGCTTTTTTTTTCTCTTAAATACTTTTATTGGTACATTTAGGGTAAACAATACATTTACATTTATCAATGGGTGTTTGCACCTGTACATGATGTATCTTGGTTCTTATTTTTTTCCCCATTACCTGTGCGCCCTTCACCCTCTCCACCCTTCCCTATTTACATAGACTTTGTTTCCATTTTTTTCTTTTCTCATAATTTTTTCTTTCCATTCTTTCCTTTCCCCTTCCCCTCCCACCACCCCTACACCTTTGGACCTTTTCTTCCTATTTCAAATTATCAATTATTCGTTTTAATCATTTTAATTCTTATTTATACTTTCAGTTTCTCACACTAGAGAAACTATTCAGTATTTACACATGTATGTTATATTTATTTCACTTATGAGTATGGCCTCAATATGCACCCATTTAGCTATAAATGTCTCTAGTTTCTCATTCTTTGTGGTTGAGTAGTCCTCCATTTTATGAAAAAACCACATCTTTATCCAGTTTCCAGTTGATGGGCACTTGGGCCATTTCCAAGCTTTAGCTATTACAAACTGTGCCGTTATAAACATGGGTGCACATATATTGCTGTGGTATGATTCTTTTAATTCTTTTGGGAAGTTACCCAGCAGGGGAATAGCTGGGTCAAGTGGGACCTCTAGACCTAGTTCTTTGAGGGATCTCCATACTGATTTCCACAGTGGTTGCACCAGCCTGCACTCCCACCAACAATGGAGAAGGGTTCCTTTCTCCCCACAACTCCGCCAGCATTTGTTATTGGTTGATTTCTTGATAACACCCACTCTTCCTGGGGTGAGGTGGAATCTCACTGTTGTTTTCTTCTGCATCTCTCAAATGACCAGTGATGTTGAACATTTTTTCATATGCTTACTTGGTGCTTTTACTTCTTTGTCTGAGAAATATCTGTTCGTTTCAGATGCCCATTTTTGAATTGGGTTTTTGAATTGGGAGGGGGTCTGATTTTTTTCAGTTCTTTATATATTCTAGATAGTAGTCCTTTGTCTAAGGTACAGCTGCTAAAAATTTTTTCTAACATGACATTGTAGGTAGTCTGTTAGCTCTGTTGGTGATTTCTCTTGCAGTGCAGAAGCTTTTCAATAAGATGAGATCCCAGTTGTTGATTCTTTCTGCTAGTTCCCG
>NW_004624802.1:8495076-8511253 GCF_000247695.1 Heterocephalus glaber | reverse complement strand
TTTTTCTTTCTGTTGAATTATTATTATTATTTTACAAATGTAACAGTCATGTAAGTCTTTAACCCTCCCTAGTGAAGAAAAAGGATGGGAACAGAGAGTGTAATGCTAATGAGTCCAAGGAAGGAGTAGATGCCCCACTCCCACTTCCTACAGATGGAAAAGCTGGTGATTTCTAATCTTTGTATTACAGAGTAACTACGTCCTTTTGCTATTGTTTGAATGTACATCTGATATAAAGGCTGCTATCTTCTAACAGTTTAATATCTCACTTTATTGAATCATGAGCTATATGTTAGTAAAATGATCTACAAGTCTGGCCAACCATGCCCTGTCACTAGACTCGATGGAGGCTATTAAAGTGGTCGTGAAATTAGATAACATTAAACTGGCCTGTGCCAAAGTACCTTTACCTTAAAGGAAGTCTAGGTGTTAACGTAGCCCACAGCTACACTTTTTAAAAAAATCACTTTTCCTTTCCCACAGCTGCTGGAATTAGAATAGAAAATAAAGTCAATGAGAGGCCATGCATGTGAAAGGTACTGCCACACAATTAACATGCAGTGATATTAATTCTCCTCCCTTCCTTCTGAAGAGATGAATTCTTCACACATTTGAAAATGGAAGCAAGTGAGTGAAACTTCATTCTTTCTGCTGAAATGACCTTCTTTATTTAAATGCTTGATGACACTTGGTGGAATATAATGATTATAGCTGAGAACAAGTCATTTTCAACTTCCCTCTATTTTGTAACAGAAGGAGAAATCATGAGAAATCCATCAGAATGAGGCAAGCAATCTGTATTTCACTATGCCTGTATGTTGGGCCATAGAAATGATCTTCCTTATTGTTTTAGATCTGTTATTTGTAAGAAAAGCAGCTTGCTAGGATTATTAGCACTTGGGGGCTGGAGGGCAAATAATGTTAATGGAATAAATAATCTATCATTTATTAGAGCTGTTCTGGAGGGACCTATAGCAAATCAGTTTACTAGCCTCAACAGCATAATATTTAGCAACCTTTAACAAGTTTCAGGGAGAGATATTAGTTTGCAACTCAACAAGGATCCTTGATATACTGCTTAAATTAGACAGTATATTAAAAATTAATGGCAGGCCAATTTCCTACAATTATACTTTTATCTGGGGAACAGACTGCCTGGTTTGCATGATACTAGTAGTTTTTGGCTCTGCGTCTTCTTTACAATTTCAGCTGACTCAATTTGTCAATGAGTTTGCTTACTTTTTTTTACACACAAGCATGTTAATAAACAAACATACTTAAATGGATATGGAAAAGCTCAAATTTATCTGCTGATGAGAGTAATTTGAGAAGGTACTTGTGTGGTGATGGATGCTGAAATGCACTCCCCAGAATGAAGGAACCAATTTGCGCAGCTGCTGAGAGTGATGCTGGAATGCAGCTCAGCTACCAGCACTGTAAGGGAACTGCTGCAGGTGAAGAAAATTGCCTCACCCAAGGTCACATCTCCTTCCAGAAGCAGCCCACAGCTGATGGGTGATCAATATGGGGATATAAAGACTAGGTCTCCAGCCTCCAAGTCAGGGTAACTTCTAATCTCAAAGTGCTGAAGGAAAAAAATAAAACTTTAGCAACCAAGAATACTTTACCCAGAAAAGCTGTCTTTAAGAAATGAAGGAGGAATAAAAACTTTGCCAGACAAACAAAATCTAAGGGAATTCAATAACACTAGGCCTGCTTTATAGGGTTTGCTAAAGAAAGTTCTGGAAGCCAAAAGGAAAAGCTAATAACTGACAACAACAAAAAAGCATGAAAGTAAAAGCTCAGTGGTATAAATAATGCATAGTCATAGTAAACATTCTTAATACTGTAAAGGTAGTGTGTAAAGCAACTGTATCCAAACTATGTGGGTTCATAATTATTAAAAATAAAATCAACCCTATATAAAAATCCTTTAAAAAGTAGCAGAGAACATTTGCCAATATGGCTTATGAAGCCAGTATTGATGCTAAAATTAGGCACAATATCATAAACAAACTATAAAATCAATATTAATTCAAAAAGCACATCCTTATTGAGCATTAGCAAATTAAAAATATATGTTAATATACTTAGTTAACATGTATAGTATATAATTAATTAAAACAAAATATGTTATAGGTATTTTGATATTTTAATAAGTTAAAATCCTGACCAGTGTAGTTTATGTAATTAATGTAATTACATTAATTTAATGTACCTGTCCTGGCCATGGTCCAGAAGTTGATTTAGGATTAGAAAATCAAGCAATAGATTCACAATATTAATGGAATAAGAGAAATATCTGTAATTATGTCAATGAATTCTCTCCAAAATATATAATTATTTTGAGACCCATTCATGATAACACTTTCACCAAGCTACAAATAAAGGAACTCCTTCAAACGAACTAAAGGTACCTGCAAAATCCCTACTCCTAAGATGCTTTCCCACTAGCATAGGGAATAAGCTTTCCCTATTGCTATTCAGCATTTTTCTGGATATCCTTTATAATGTATGACAATAAAGAGAAGTAAAATGAATGGATATTTCTGAGAAAAAATAAAAATTTAGTTTAATAAAGATCTAGAAACTTTGTCTTGTGTTTTACTGTTTTAAATATGCTGGCTTGGTTTTTAGTCCTTAGGTAACTAAATTATGCAATTTTGGATCTCCATTACCTACCTTTAATTTCTACCATTTTACTTGGTTTATTTGTACTCCATTCTTTATCTTATTTTTGTGTATTTGACTTTTTTCAAGCCTTTTTCCAGTGTACTTGTTTAATAAGTTTTTAGTTGAATCTAGTACATTATGTAATTGAATTTTTGTAATTTAATCTTTGTGAGATAGTTTTATCTTTTACTTCAATTTCTTTCTGAGTTTGGTTAACCAAGCCAAAATTTAAAAATTACATATGCAATACATATATATTACATATATAATACTTATACAATTACATATATAATATATATGTGCATATATGCATATTTATATAGTATTGAATATATTTTTAATTTTTGTGTATTTTAGTTCTGAGTTTTGCAATTTCTCAATTAGATGTTCATTAAATATCTGAAAGTGGTTGTATATATTTTATAAATTCAAACTGAAGTGCTGCATTTCTGCTTAATGTTTATTTTTGCAAAAGGAGGGAAGATTTAGACTGGATTGTTTAGAATTGCTTTTCACGTTCTTGTTTAGAGCAGTTTTTAATGTAAATAGACTTTCTTTCTGTTTGTACTTAGATCTACAATAATAATGTAGGCATGTGGTAAAGGATTTTTTGGGAAATGGATGGGCTTGTATTTGGATTTAATGTTCTCTTTTGATTTTGTGCTCCCTTTAATTTCTCTTACTTTCTTCTTTTCCTTGATCAAGTCTGCAAAAGATGCCCCCTGCATTCTCACTCCATTCTTTGCCAGAAGAGATGTCACTTTAGCCCCTGCACTATTTTCAAGCATCTTTTCTGTAGCCAGCGCTCGGATTAGTAGCTCTCATATTTGTTGCAGAATTTTTACAGTTGGTTGCACCTTCGTATTTCTTTTTTTTTTTTTTTTTTTTGCTTAAATTCTTTCATTGGTACATTTTAGGTATACAATACGTTTACATTTATCATTGGGTACTTGTACCTGTACATGATGTATCTTGGTTCTTATTTTTTCCCCAATACCTGTGTACCCCTCACCCCCTCCACCCTTCCCTATTTACATAGACTTTGTAGATTCTATTACCTTCTTGTCTCCCCAGGCTTTTTAAGCACTCCATTTCCACACAGGCTTGTTGAGTGACCTCATAGGTATCTGTGCTAGAAGGTGATGTTAATTTCTTTCTTGCCTGTTTGAGTACTGTAGTACTCTCTGTGACCATGTTATGCTGAAGAAGCCAATGTTGTGTGTTTTCATTCACTTTCTTTGAGAACCAGTTTGCTTTTTGAACTAAGTATTGAGAGAGGTTAATTTAAGAAGCTAATGTTATCCTAGTACAACTTAGAAGTACTTTTACAGTTTATCAAACTTTTTTTCTACTTATATTGATATGAATGTTAGCTATTAAAAAAAAAAACCTGTATGTGGTATTGCCAGAACAGGCATAATCTATCGAGACAGAAAGTAGATTTGTGTTTGCCTTGAATTGGGGCAATTGAGGAGTTACTGAAGGAAATGGTTAAAAAAAAAATTCAATATTTTAAGAGAAGTTTTAGCTTCACAATCAAGTGGAATTTAAAATTCCTCATACACCTCTCACCCCAGATACGTACTGCCTCCCCAACTATCAACATCCAACAGTAGAGGCATATTTTTTTTAATAACAAATGAATCAACATTTTACATTAAATGTCAATAGTTTTTGTTGGATTTTATTCTTGATATTGAGCATTCTATGAATTTTTTACAAGTATGTAAATGACATGTGCTAACCATGATAGTCTCATTCAGAGGACTTTTACAGCCCTAAACATTCTCTATGCTTTGCTTGTTGAGTTTCATTTTAGGATGAGAAAAATTTAAAAATTAGATTGTGCTGTTGGCCGAACATCTGTGAATATACTAAAAACAGTGAATTACACACTTTGATTAGTGAACTGTGGTATGTAGATTATGTCTTACTAATGCTCTTAAAATCATTTGTGAACAGTTATATTGTTTGGATATTGGCATTCAGGTTCTTGAATAGTGTGCTTGAACAGTGTGCTGACCACAGTAAATCATTAAGATTTTGCTATTTCTGATCTTTTCCATTTCCCAGCTAAGTCAAAGGGTCTTTGCTTTGCTTGCGATTGTTTTCTTTTCTGTTCTGCCTCAAAGAGTTAAACTGTAAGAGCAATACTGTTTTTCCCTGATGAAGGTTTAAAAAAGAAAAGAAGGTACAATAAAAATAATACATCCATATTCTAAGGCTGAGGTAGGAATTTTTCAGATCATTTACAGAAAGGTACTAATGTTAAATAGAAAACGCATGGAAAAGTGTTCCTATTAAGCCCTGCTGAAATCTAAATATCATTTGAAAATTATTTGAGAAATGAAACTATAAATTGCTTATTTTCAAATTATATTTCTGCTATGAAACTATGTTTATTTAATGGCTACTGTGCTATTTGTATTAATACTTTCACATGGTTATAAATTTGGAGACCATTCTCTAAGAATATTGAATGGAAGCTTTGGCCCTCTGTTGAATCACAGAAAAAAACAATCGCTCTAAACTTGAGCCATTTGTTAATTTTATTTTTTTCAGTTTTATCAGTCACTTGGAACTAGAGTGCACAGGAATAGAAGACTGTGAGGGTGAAGCCAAGAGGTTTTCGGAATATCATCAAACACCAAAGAAACATAGCAGTGGCAGTGCTGATGTCAGATGTGAACATTGCGAAGCGTCTGCTTTTCTTGAATGGATCTATGAGGTAGATACCTGCAGTCATGCAGTCCTTTGTGAGTCACTAAAGTAAGAAGTAAAACGATAAATCTAAAATACCCTCATTAAGTGGAAAACTAGGAATTATTTTTTATTCTAAAATCTGTTGACATATACTCTTTTTAGATACCTACAGACAGTTAATGGTAGGTAGGAAACAGATCTGAGCTTCATGATCTTAAACAATTTTCATAATGTCAGAAAGCCTTGATATTTTTATTTTAAGCTAGGAATAATACTAGAAATGCCATGCAGTTCTTTAATGATATAGATGGGATTGTATATGATGAGTACATGCCATATAATAGTTGATAAATAAATGCTAACTTCATTTGCTTCTCTTTTTTTCTTTTCTGTAGGATTCCTACTAATCTCTAAAGAAGCCACGCATTTATATGTAAGTCTTCCTTGTTTGAAAACTACAGAGAAAGATAATTAAGTTCAATCGATGAGCAGATATAAACATATTAACAGATGCCCTATTTTATAGTGGCAAGGGCTGACTGCTTGCTATAAAACATGACATTAATGAAGAAGGCTAATTTTGGCACTGATGTGATTTGAAGTGTTTCCACCTGAATTTTACCTAGGGAAAGTAATATATTCACAAACCACAGCACTTGGGGCAAATCCCTGTTTCTGATCTTACCTATATTAGCTTTTCTTGCCCTGGGAATATGATTAATTTTAAAGCCTCGCAAAGAGACTAGGATGTTGAGAGAACTTTAAATTTAATTTCTTGATTGGTTAATGTTTCAGCTTCTAGGACTCCAGATTTATTCAAGTCATTTCCCAATTACTAGTTTATATGATCTGATCTGGAACATTCAAGTAAAGGAAGGCAGACTAATACTTTCAGGTCACATTTTCTTAATTCATTAGATATTAAAATTTAATTTTATTATATACCACATCATATTGTAGTTGGATGTTTACTTTTGTTTCTGGCCATTCAGATAAATCCCAAAAGGAAGTACATGCCTCCACTTTGTTTTTCCTGTATCTGGAATCATAGGAGAAACTTAGGAGTAGCATAGGTAGGGCTATATTTGTGTAATATGGTACAAATTGAGCCATGGTTACTCAATAACATTGTTTGAAAACAAATATTTAGAAAGTTTTATTCAATAAAGATATATACTTTAAATACTTCAGTGACTGTTACTGAAGTATAGGAAATTCAAAAGCAGGAGAGATATTCTGTTATAGACCCTAAGTCAACCCCAGTACCAGTGTGGTGGGTATTACACTCCAACTATACAGACAGGATAGTATTTTGTTCAGGGAATAGACTCTAGAGCCAGCCCACTTTGGTTTGAAACCCACTTCTATTTTACAGATAAGTAATCTTAGACTTGTTATCCTGCCTCTGTGTATCATCTATTTTCCTCAGTTGGAAAATTAGTATAGTAATATTTTTCTTCTAAAAAGATGGGATAGTGTTCAATTAAGTCTTCCTAGTATAATTTTTTTAAAAAAACAATTAGAATTAACTATGGGTTATAAAAAGGGAGTATTTGGTGTTTGTACCAGACAATTCTAAAAATAACTCCCCATGGTCCTAATTCTTGTATAATTTATATTACTTCCTTTAAGTATGGGTTCAGTAATGATCAACAGAGTAAAGATATGATCTACAGAATTGTGGAAAATTTTTGCAGCTGCTTTTCTGGTACATATTAACCTACAATATACAGAGAACTAAAAAAGTTGCCCCCTTCAACGAATGAACTGAATAGATGCTTCTCCAAAGAAGTACAAATGGCCAATAAGTACAAGTATGAAAAAATATTCATCATTTTTAGCCTTTATGGAAATGCAAATCAAAACTACTGGTACTTTGAGATCTAATCTTTTCCTAGTCAGAATGGTTGTCACCAAGAACACAAAAAGCAATGAATGCTGGTGAGAATGTGGGGAAAAAAAGGAACCCTCCTATATTGTAGGTGGGAATGTAAACTTGTACAACCATTATGGAAATCAGTATGGAGATTCTTAAAAAAAAAAACCAAAAAAACAAAAACAATGGAAATACCATTTGATTCAGCTACACCGCTCTTTGGTATATTCCAAAAAAGGGCAGCACACTATAATGATACATACATACTAATGCTTACAGCAGTACAATTCACAATAGCTAAGCCATGGAAACAGTATAGATGCCCATCAACAGATAAATTAAGAAAATGTGGTATATACCCATCGTGGAATAATATTCAACAAAAATAAAGAATGAAATAATGTCATTTTCAGAAAAATGGACTGAACTAAAGACCATCAAGGTAAGTGAAATAAGCCATGCCCAGAAAGTTATGCATCACATGATTTCTTTTATATGGAACCTAAAATAGAAATAAATATATGAATAAGATTAAGGAGAGATTATAGGAAACTAGAAGGCAGACTCTTCAGACAATTGGATAAATTCCCATTTTATTACCCATAGTTAATTGAAATTGTCTTTAAAAATATTGTTATATTATCTTGAAGAGGAGAGAGGAGAAAAAGAAGGGGTTAAATGGGTTGAAAATCATTGAGGTATATGATATGCATGTACTATTTCACCAAAATGAACATTACTGTTCTGTATTACAAACTTGCACTAATAAAAAAAAGTATGGGTGCATATGATAAGATATCACTTCTCTGGTGATTATGCTATTGTGAAATGGATTTTTGCATTTTTGATTGAGGTGTCTAATCAGTTGATTTTTGGATTAGTTAAAAAAAAAGAATATCTGGTGGAGTAAATCACTCGATCTAATCAACAGGCTAGTTAAAAGTGCACCAAAGGGGAAGGAGAGAGACAGAGAGCATGAGAAAGATTTGACTAGCCATTGCTGATCCAAACGTAGAGGAGGCTACAAGTAGGAAGCTTCAAGCAGTTGAAATAGCCTTGCCTGACAGCCATGAAAGGAGCGAGGACTCCAGCCACAAAATCCTAAGAATGTGAACACTGCCAACTCCATGAAAGATGTGTGTGTGGAGAGAGTAGAATGGTGGGTACCAAAGGCTGGGTGACTGTGTGATATTGGAGATGGGGAGGGGTTGGTAAAAAGGTACACAGTCACAGTTACATGGGAGGTTTCAGTTTCCCGAGATATATGATATACACAGGTCCTTTTTTTTAGATACAGACAGTTCTTACTCCATCTTGCCTTTTGTAAGAATGCCTGATAAATAGAAAGATTGAAAAGAAAGTAATGATAAAATTGGGGACTTAAAGAAATCTCTTATTTAACCTGCTGTCCTAGGGTGTTATATATTGGTTTTACATCATAAAATGCTAGATCACAGGACCTGTCTATATCATGTTTTGCTTTCATTTCTATTTCATGTTTCCTTATTTTAGAGTTTTGTTAATATCCAAACCATCCCTGAAGCTTTTTGATTTGCTTTTTCTGGCATGAGAATATTTGAGAATTCTACTAGGTATTACAGATAGTTCTAATCAAGGCTCCATCAGGCACAATACGTATTCAGAAAAAGTCTCACCTGATGATGCCAAGGTTGTTTTGACTTCTCTAAACTGTAGCATTTTCATTAGGTCCCAGATTATTTACATTGCCTGGAGACACTTCCAGTATTAATTAAAGTGATGATAGTTCCACTACTTAAACTCTTCCTTTATAAACAGTTAAATGCAAGGGTGAATGCCTTAGAGTAGTTTTGAAACGTTTATGTTTTGACAGCACCATTAATGTGTAATCTCATTTTTTGTTCCTTATAACCATTGAAATTCCAGAGAGATAAATACATGGAATCCAATTTATAGACTCTTGATTGACAATTGAAAAATTACTCTTCATCAAAGAGCATCTCTTTAGATGCCAATAGAATTAATCTGAATGTACAAACCTGTTTTTAATATGTCAGGAGGATCTCATAAAAAGAAATGCTTTTTTAATAAATGGTGTTGGAAAAACTGGATTTCAACTTGTCAGAGATTAAAACTAGACCCATACCTATCACTATGCACTAAACTAAGATCTAAGTGGATTAAAGATCTAAATATTAAGACAGAAACACTAAACTTGCTGGAAGATAAATTAGGTAGAGCTCTTGAAAATATTGGCATAGGAAAAGACTTTATGAACAAAACCTCAGTAGCATGGGAACTAGCAGAAAGAATCAACAAGTGGGATTTCATCTTATTGAAAAGCTTCTGCACTGCAAGAGAAACCACCAACAGAGCTAACAGACGACCTACAATGTGGGAAAAAATTTTTAGCAGCTGTACCTCAGACAAAGCCCTACTATCTAGAATATATAAAGAACTGAAAAAAATCAGACCCCCCCAAATTCAAAGACCCAATTCAAAAATGGGCATCTGAGATGAACAGACATTTCTCAGACAAAGAAGTAAAAGCAGCAAATAAACGTATGAAAAAATGTTCTCTATCACTGGTCATTCAAGAGATGCAGATGAAAACAACACTGAGATTTCACCACACTCCAGAAAGAATGGCTGCTATCAAGAAATCAACCAATAACAAATGCTGGCAGGGGTGTGGAGAGAAAGGAACCCTTCTCCATTTTTGGTGGGAGTGCAGACTGGAAATCAGTTTGGAGATACCTCAAAGAACTAGGGCTGGAGGTCCCATTTGACCCCGCTATTTCCCTGCTGGGTATTTTCCCCAAAGAATTAAAAGAATCAT
This sequence comes from Heterocephalus glaber, assembly GCF_000247695.1. The sequence goes on along the minus strand of NW_004624802.1, from coordinate 8,501,183 downwards.
ACCACAGAGATATATGTGTACCCATGTTTACTGCAGCACAGTTTGTAATAGCTAAAGCTTGGAAACAGCCCAAGTGCCCATCAACTGGAAACTGGATAAAGAAGATGTGGTTTTTTTAATAAAATGAAGTACTACTCAGCCATAAAGAACGAGAAACTAGAGCCATTTATAGCTAAATGGATGCATATTGAGGCCATACTCTTAAGTGAAATAAATAGGACACACATGTGTAAATACCGAATAGTTTCTCTAGTGTGAGAAACTGAAAGTGTAAATAAGGACTAAAAGAATTAATAACTAATAATAGATACTTTGAAATAGGAAAGGGTCCAAAGGGGTAGGGATGGTGGGAGAGGAAGGGGAAAGGAGAGAATGGAAAGGAAAAATTATGAGAAAAGAAAAATAAATGGAAATGAAATATGTAAATAGGGAAGGGTTTAGGGGTGAAGGGCACACAGGTAATGGGGAAAAAATAAGAAACAAGATACATCATGTACAGGTACAAGCACCCAAAGATAAATCTAAATGTATTGTATACCTAAAATATACCAATAAAATAATTTAAGAAAAAAAAAGAAATGCTTTTAAATTAAAATCTGGTGTGATGTTATATCATAACATTATCCGGTGAAATTCTTCATTTATTTGTAATAAGGGTGAAGTATTACACTCTGCAATAAGTTTTGCATGTTTGAAAGTAAACAATGATGTCTCAAAAGCAAACTTTCCTAGAATCTTTGACACCAATTGTATAGTTATTCCTTTTAGATAATGTGACCTTTGGGTTCAAGGAGAATGTGTTAACTGTCTTGTAGTAGTTACTACAATGCCACCAAACGTCCTGACTCCCTGTCCAGGGATAGCAATTGGTTTCTCCTTGACAGATCTGAAGAGGTTTCATTTGCCTTTTGCTACCATTCCCTTGCAGTGTCAGGATTGGAACTGCACCTGGGCATCTTGATTGCAGGTTTGCCATCTCGAATTGGGACATTAATATGGCTCTTGCATTAACAGTTTTTAAGACAAACAAGTTCTCCATGAATAAAACAGGGCACAGAACAACTGATGGCCTTCATTCAGTACAGTTTTCAAGTCAAGTTTAAGCTAATATTTCTCTTAGACCAGCCCAAAAGATTTACCCATTAAGGCATTTACTAAAACTGTACACAATGTAAAGTTGCCTCCCAAGTATTGAGTGACTCCTCAAATTAAAAGCTGTATGATGTTTTCAAAATGTAACACCATGTACAAATTAGTCACTAGATGCTTTTTTCCCCCTCCACTTCAATTTTTCTCTGCTGAAATATGTTTGGATAACTAAACACTTCTTTCCACTTACCTGCAATTTTATACATTCCTCCAAGATCTCTCCCCTTCATCTGCCAAGATAATGCTCTTTGCTTTCAACACATACCCTACTATTACAAGCAATACATACATTTTTTTTTAAAGAAAAGGGGATGTAGGAAGGATATTTTTTGGTTCTGGAGGCTACAGAGGAAAAGGTTTTCTTGTTCACTGAGTATTAGCTTTAAAAGGCATCTTTTAAATTCATTTCTGTGTGGAAATTTTGTTTGACTTGGTAGTAAATACATAAATAAGTGGGGATGGTTATATGTTAAAAAAACTGAAAGTAACCAAACTTCTGCAAAACGATTTAGAATGAAGAAATAGTTCCAATCTTAGGCTATATTATTCATCAAACCAGCCCAATTCTTATTCTAGTTTAAAGTCAGTAACTAGGACTGAATCCCTTATATTATTTAAGGATATACTTCCAGAAGCTGAGCATTAAAAGATAGTTTAAAGTTTCATTTGTGTTCCTGCAAGAATTTAACCTTTAATTTTATTTGTGTGAATTCATATTAGTTTTATCAAAATTAAAATATTTACTAAATATAGATTTATGATCGGTACTCTGTTAGGAACTGAGGAAAATATAATATATTCACAGCCTTTACATTTAAAGAGTTTGGAATCTACATTTTTTTATATATTGCTGTCTGGCAATTTACCATACATTTAGTGGCTTAAAACAATGTAAATTTATAATCCCACAGTTTGTGTGGCTCAGGATTTCAGGTGAGCCTTACCTGAGTCCTCTACTCTAGAGCTTCCATTGAGCTTCAGTCAAGGGGCAGCCAAGGCTGGGTTCTCACCTGAAGATCCAACTGGGGCAGAAACTACTTTTCAATCTTACTTGCTGTTGGCAGCATGCAGGTCTGAAAAAGCTGTTAAATTGGGGCCTGTTTCCTGCTAGCAATTCATCTTCTGTTATTTGTCATATGTGCTTTTCCTACACATCCATTTTCTGAATAAACTTATATATTGCTTAATTAGAGCCTTGTAAGTTTTGTAATTATAATTTCCATGTCCAGCTCCAGCTCCCTCTTACACACAAACACACACACACACACTTTGTCTTTTTTCTTTCTGTAAGCCTTCACTAAGGCTTGTAACAAGGTAAAACATTTAACTTTGAGCTTGAAAATGTTTTCCATCTAACAGGGTTTGTGTATGTCAGCGTATATCATATGACCCTTCCCTGTCTTACTCCATCTTGCCCTTTGTAAGAATACCTGATGAATAGAAAGATTGGAAAGAAAATAATGATAAAATTGGGGACTTAAAGAAATCTCTTATTTAACCTGTTGTCTTAGGGTGTTATATTTTGGTTTTACATCATAAAATGTTAGACCACAGGACCTGTCTATATCATGTTTTGCTTTCATTTCTATTTCATTTTATAACAATGTTTTCAGCAGACACAAAATAAATGCTGGTTTTCATGCTTGAGACTTGCTAGCCAATTATAAGAGTCTATGACTTGTTTTTCCAATTAAGGAAAACTTTTTTCACTAATTAGAGTCACGACGTTCCTTAGTACATGATCACAGGAAAAAAAAAAGAATCTTATAAACCACAAAGTCCTAAATATGCCTGAGAGTTGCTAAGTATTGTAAATGAACCAACCATCAAATTGGCTGGCATTGGTTTGTGTCAGCTAGGAGGCACTTTCTTTTGGAAGCACTTTCTTTTTCTGTCTCAATTTATATTGTCCTACAAAGACAAATTTTTCTTTCACTACTAAATAAAGTTTAGGATAGATGGTGAATAAAAATTCATTATTTATAAATGATGACGGCACACACTTATAATCCCAGCACTCTAGGAGGCTGAAGAAAGAGGACTGCAAGTTTGAGCCAAGCCTGGGCAACTTTGCAAGACCCTGTCTCAAAATAAAAATAAGGAAAGGGCTGGGAATGTAGTTCAGTGTGAAGGTTCCAGGTTCAATTCCCAATACCAAAGAAAAATAGAAGAAAGAATGAAAGAATTGATGAAAAGAGTTGTGCCTGCTAAATGTGTACAACTGTCAACTAGTGTCACTTAATTAACGATCCCTTTTGATCTTCTTCACTCCAACATTAATAATTTCTCCAAAATGGTGGTGAGCTTATTTTTCCACCATGTCAGCAACACCCAAGTATAAGACAGATGCATTGTAGAATCTAGGTGATACCAAAACTTCCAAGACAGAAACTTCAATCAGCAATTGAAATATTTAGTTAACATGAGACTGAACATCTAGATACTTGGAAGCCACCATATGACTGGCAGAAATGTTCAGGCTTCATACATATGTCTTGCTGTTTTGATTATACACTGATCAATTCAAAGCCTATAAATTTGTTTCTTATATCTTAAAGGAGAATTAATCCACTGAGTGAGAATCAAATAAATTTCTTTCTTCAACTCATTATCAAGATCAACGCAAGAGATTTTGAAATTTAACAATGTACAATTTTTACTATAGTGGATGAGTATAATTTGATAAAAAGTGTTTGTCTAGCTTTAATCTGATTCCCTGAACACATAGTTTGTCTACATTCTCCAAATCATTATGAGCTTTCTGTAATTTATTAACCAAGCCCTCCTACCCAGAAGCACATCTGGGTCAGGGTTATATCTCTCAGGACTTTTCTCTGAGAATGAGGAAAGAAAGTGGACAAAATAAAACACATTTGCAGGATATATGTGTATATATATATTTAGTTTTAAGGGCAACAGGAAAGACATGGATTGCCTACAAGCATCTATGACTTAACTACAGTTGAGAGCCAGAACTTTATCCAATCAGTCTTACTTCAGTGCTGAAATGTTAGTTTGTGTAGTTTTAAAAACATAATTCATCACTATTCTTATGTTGAAGAAAAAGAAAAAGGGTCAATAGATCATCACACTAAGATCTTGAACTACTAAATATAGTAATAGAAACTTTATTTGTTGTTCAGAAGGGTCAGAATAGAAAGAAATGGTAGAAGTCCTACTTTGCAGCCTGATTTCTCTAAGTGCATTTAAACATTGAGGGTTAGAGAAGTGAATTTAAATGTGGTTTTATATTCTGTAGCTTTCTTTGAAAGCAGAGAAACGATATGATGGTGGCAATTTTCTCTAATTCCATAATAATTGATTTCTTTCTAGGATAGTCTTAATCTGTATAAAATAATATCTAGAAAGTACGTTAGAGCATAAATTCTATGAAAAATAAATTAAAAGAAATTTAAGTCTACGTATTGTTTTAGTTTGTCTTTATGGTAAATGGCATAACATGATTTATTTCAATTAGAAAGTATTGAAAATATCAAGAAAATGTTGAGCTTTGTATGTTTTACTGTCATGCTGAGATTTTTAATATAGAATTACAAATGAATGCTTATATTATTTTAAAGGGTTATGAAAAGACAATTCATTTTTAAAAGAGGTAATTTCTTGTGAAATATTATGTTTAATTGTTATACATGAATCCACTATTGTTTTCTTAATTCTTACTTGTAATATTTCACTGTTTTTAGGCCATAATGTGTCAGTTTTTCTCAATTCTTGCTAGGGTCACATAGTCTATTCAATTCAATATTCTATTACTAAAATGTGCTTCAGAAACTCTACTTCAAAAGTGTATTATTTTCTCAGACTTCAACCTTATGTGTTAGCCTTGTTCCAATTTTTATACAATCAGAATGTTCTTTATATTTCATAGAAGGTGTTAAAATTGGAAAACTCCAAGTTTTTTGTTGAACTTAATATTATAGCAATATCTACTTTAAAAAATTCATCTTAGAGTTTTAATTATACAAATGCTCCAGCATTATGTGTACAAGAATATTTAGTAGAATTATAGAAACTAATAAAAGCCATATGTGCTTCTATGAGCAGAGGAATGTCTAAGACATCATCCACTGCAACATTATGCAGTGTGAAGCATGAATATGTTTGAAGACACTGTGTATAATTTTATGTGCTCATTTGGACAGTTGTCCACTATTTTATAAGATGAAAAAATGCAAGATTACAAAAGTGATGTGTGATTTTGTAGAAGCATATGTGAAAAATTCTTAAATGTTTCTAATTTCTGTGTTATTTTTCTCTACCTTTTGTATGATATTACCTTTCTTCTGGGACAAAGAGGATAGATAATTTTTATTTTATATCTTTTGGCTTCTTTTGAATTTATTTTCATGAAATAATTAAAAATGTGAAAGAGGTAGATGAGAATAAATGTTTTAAACATTTTTACAAATAATGACTACCCATACCTTAGCTACAGAGCAGCATGATGATGTCTTGCACATAGTTGATATCAATAAGCGCTATGTCTGTTTGGAGAAATGCTTGATAATCGCTAGAGATGACTTTGGATAAAACCATCTAGGAAAAATGTCTGTAGAAATAAAAGCAATTAAACTAAGGTTTTAAATTTTAACCAATAGATATAACAGAGGATCCAGAAAGAGAACCCAATAGTCAATTATCTTTGAAGAAAATTTCAAATAAATTAAGAATTTATTAATAATTTACAATTCTTAATTCAGTATAATTAAGAATTTTATAATGAATCAATGAAAGAGAAATCAAAAGATTTTCACAGAGAACCAGAAAAGTTGTGTATATGTAAAGTAGTAAGAAATATTCTTTTATTATTATTATTAAATTCTTTTATTGGTACATCATAGGTATACAACACAATTACATTTCTCATTGGGAATTGTACCTTTACATAATACATCTTGGTTCTTATTTTTCCCCCATTCCTAGCCCTCCCTTCATGC
>NW_004624802.1:8474000-8491851 GCF_000247695.1 Heterocephalus glaber | reverse complement strand
TGCTCTTCTTTTTCTAGAAGCTTGAGGTGCAGCATCAGGTTGTTTAATTGGGCTCCTTCTGTTTTCCTAATATGCGTATTCACTGCTATCAATTTGCCTTCTAAGACTGCTTTCGTTGTGTCCCATAGATTCTGATATGTTGTATTGTCATTGTCATTTAATTGAAGGAACTGTCTGATTTCAGGAAGAAATATTCTAATCAAGTAGGATCAATTTTAGGAGTACAGAAAAGTCAATTGAAATCTAAATGAATTCACACACACACATGCACACATATAAATATAAATATAAATATAAATATAAATATAAATTCATTGGTTTTGGCAATATGGAAGTCATTGGTGTGACCCAGCATGGTAGAGGTGAAAACCAGATTTTATCAGGTCAAATGAAAAATTGTGGACTGTGAATGAGTCATCTTTTAAAATAAATTAACTGCAAAGAGGAAATAAGAATTAAGTAAGCCTATGAGCGACTGTGGCATAAGGGATATTTTAAGACTCACAGGGTGAGATCTGAGTCAACTTTGAATCTGAGTATGCTGTGCAATACATAGGAAAAAGAAAGAAAACCGGATAAAGGCTTAAAGCCATACCTTTCTAAGACTCAAAGAAAAAGGAAGAAAGAAAAGATGGGAAAACACTAGAATTTTCACACTTAAATATTAATGAGGAATTATCTTAACAATGGGATGACATTTCTCCCCTTAAAACCTTTCTGCCAACATGGCACTTTCAAGTATAAAGGTTGTTAATGGTGTGTGTGTTTAAATATGCCATGAAGTGTTTTTTAATAGGGTGGAAAATTCATGATCAGATATCTAATCAAACACACATTATGTTATGGCTTGGCTTGTGTCTAGATGTCCCCCCAAAGACTCATGCACTCGTAGGTGGGGCTTTTTCAGAGGTGGCTGGATCTAGAATGTGTGATGCTGGAATTGATTCATGGTGCAATGCTAGGCTCAAGGGCACTAGGATTCAGGGTGCGAGTGCTCCCTTTTAACTTCAGGTGTCAGGTATTTTGTTTCAACAAAGAGAGAAAAGTAACTCAGAGATGTCAACACAGGGAACTTTAAAACTTTTTAGTATAATCTACTACTGTACAGATATCTGAAATGAAGGGAAAAGTGTTGGTGAGTTTACAATTTTCCTGAAAATTTTAAAGACAAATCAAAATTATCAAGAGACAAATCCTTGGTCTAAGCTCTCACAAGATGGAGGGTAAATAACTTTTATCTCCTTATTCCTAATAAACAAAACACACTTATGCTTCAAAGAAAATAAAACATGGAATTTCCCCAAGCAGTGGACTCAGAACAAGCCATGTAGCAGAAATGTGCATAGAGTAATACAGGTTTTTAAATTTTATGGCAGTAGGACCATTTGTAAAGGATGTGCTTTTATATTAAAAAATAAAATGGTTTGAAATCAATTCTACTGCATGGAAGGAGAGAGGAGCATAGCATACTAAGAACATATTTTTCAAATGCTTTCTTTCATGGAAGCCCATGAGGGCTTGGGCTAGATAATAAACTCTTAGCTTAACTCATCTCCTCCTCACCATTTGTAAGAGAGAAAATTTTTTAAAAATGCAAATGAGAGCAATATTTTGTGCTAGTAACAGCAAGAGGTCATGTTGATCAGATGATTTATGGAACTGTTAGTAATTCAGTGTTCAGTGTTCAGAATTAGCCCTGCACTTTTTCTTTCTGTGTGTTTCTGTAATACTTTCTCTATTTACCTTTTCCTCAGAGCCCCCATACATAAAAGATGCACTAATGTATCTGGTATGGGGAAAATCAGAGAATTTATATTGATAACAAAATGGGATCTCTCTTTTTCTAATTAATATGATTTGTTAGATGTGAAGGTAGATAAATAATTCTTGCTAGAATTTTCAATGTACTTCTCTAAATTATACATATAGGATAAATGTTCCTTTGAAATAATGTTAATAGTTTCCAGTTTCATAATGGTATTGGCCCTAATTCTGCTGTGAAAAATATATCTTTCTCAAAAATAGCAGGCAAAAAATGAAATTTTATTTTAGTCTGAATGCTGGCCTGGTTGAAGCATTTCATTTAATGACATCATATGATGGGATCTATTATTGACAATTATATAGTACTAACTTAAAATGACATTGTGTCATTTTGATTTTATTTTTAAGACAATATTTATATAACATTTATGTCTATGTTGTGAAGATCAGCACTTGATAACTTTTCACCCATTTTGAAGTTGAACTCAGGGTCAACTATCTGAGCCCACATTGATTTTCTACTTCTTTTGCAATCCCTTATTAGTTCTGTCAGAAATGTTGACAATGAACTACATGCTAGGGTTTACTTTTTATTGATTGAAATTAATGTCCCAATGAGGAATTAATTCCTTTAGTATAGTAATCACATAATAATTTTATTCTCACTGTACTAGTATACTCTGAAAACTCAGCAAGTTCAATAAATGTATAGTGTAGAAAACTGAAAATATGAAAGCAATGCCATTACATGTAGACATTAGAAGATTATTTTATTGTCAAATGTTAAGACTAGACTATACATCACTTTGAGAACCCTTTTAGTAATTTTCTTAGAAACATATTCCAGTGTTGAAAATGATTTGTGAGGTTATATAGTTAAATTTCTCTAATTCATAGCATAAATAAAATGTGGTTGGTCAATCTCTGATGAGAAGAAATTTACCGCTTCTGAAGGCACACATTTTCAGACAGAACTAACAGCAATTTTTGTATTAAACTCAAATCTACTCCTTGTAATTTCTACTGGTATCATCCACTATAGCCATCTTCTTGCAAACAGCTCTGGTGTTCCCATTTGTCTTCCTAGTCTGCTTAATACTTCCTTATATCCCTTTATAAGATATCTAATTAAGGTATTTTGGGTATAAGTAATGGTAAATTCTCCACTTATAAGCTTAAACAGTGTGGAAAATTATTATCTCACATAATAGCTAGAAGTAAGATAGATTACTGTGTTGGTTTAATGACTCAATGATAATATCAAAGATTTGTTTTCTTTCTCTCCCTTTCTTCAGTAATCCTTGGTGGCATACAAGTTCTTCCTTAGGCTGGTAGGAAGATAGCTTCTTTTAATATACCAGATAAGGACCATACAAATAATTATATTTTCTTGTACATTTTTCTTGAGAACATGAAAAAATTTTTCCAGACACCTCAGCAGATTTCATGGCTCATTAGCAAAAACTGAGCAACCTATCTATGCTTGAAGCAATTGTGGGCAAAGGTAATGGGATTACCATAACTTGTTTAGAAAAATTATCCTGTGTGAAGTAGAGTCAACCATAATTCTAGTACTCATTGTTTTCATGTGATTGTTCTGTTCTATTTGTCCTTCTTCATCCAGGTAATTACAAGTTACTAGATTTTAACCTCTGTATACACAGAAGACCATTAATAAATCTTTACAATATCTCGAGATGAATCTTACAGAAATCCTTATGACAGCATTTGGACAAAAATCCAGAAAATAAAATCTTTAGTTTTTATTAAGTTAAAATTGAGGTCCCTTATGAAAAATGCTGTTATTTGAACATAATGCATAAATATCCTTAGAGTATATCCTTTCATTTTTGTACTTTGCAAAAATTATTTAGATGCATATTCAATGTAGTATATAACTACTGCATACTCAGTAATAACTATCTTGTGTGTTGAAATAAGTTACAATCTTATTTAAAAATGAAGTTGTTGGTTTTCAAGCATATATTGCATTTTTGTCTCACTATTTGTTGACTAATAAGGTAACAAATAATGAACCTAGTACTTTTTTACTTTTCTTTCTTTTCCACCATTCTCACTTAGTGTAGTAATTTAATATATAAATGGTAAATTAATTGAGAAGTTATACTTTTGTGTACACAATAATTATAACAGGATTTGCACAATTGCCAAGATAAAAGAATTACATCAAATAGAAGCAAAATAAGCCATAAGATGTTTAATTTCTTTTCTTAGACAGGGACTTGCAGGTTGAGAGAAATTGTTTCAATAAGATATACTAGCTACAGGTTCACAATAATTAAAAATTTCTACTAATGCTAGGAACTCATCAAATATGCACATAAACACATCACTGCCAATCATAAAACCTAAGTAAGAAAACTTATTGATTGTTTCTTTCATTGCTTAGATAATTACTTAGCTGTCACATTAATATTTGGCAGAGTGTACCATTATAACATATAATTCAAGAAACATGTTTTATTCTTAGAGAATTTTTGTTGCATTTATTATATAAAACATTCATCAAATAACCTTGGGCAAAGCAATTTACTATGTACCATGGGACAGAATGATGATTTCTTTTCCAAAACTCTTCACCTACATGGGAGTATACCTTCATTATCCATTTACGTTTTGTAAGCTTTCAGAAGAGAAAAAATAATATCAAGAGATAATAAAGTTGTTCTTATTCTGTCCCATGTGCATCGTTTTTTAACCAAGATTTATTCCTCTTTTTATACTTTTGATAAATATTTGAGTTGTTTCCAGTCGTTTATTTGTTTTGCTTTTAGGACCACTGCCTGGCAAGTGCAAGGTCCTGAGTTCAATCTCCAGTACCAAAAAAAAAAAAAAGTCAATGTCATCTTATCAAAATACAAATTATCAGGTACAAGATTTTGACACAAAAAGTTAACATAAAAATTTAAATTGGCAAAATTTGAATAGACATACTGAAAAGAGGAAATACAAAAGGAAATATTTCAATACGCACTCATAGCGCCACTGAGCTACATCCCCACTGAGCTACATCGCCTGGCTCTGACATTGACTTTTGATGAACAGAAATTCTTCAATTTAACATATTTCAATTATGTAGTTAATTCAATTATACAATTAAATCCAATACATTTCAATGTATCAATCTATTCCTTTTTTAAAAAGAAATCCTCATCTTACCAAGATAATGATATTTTTTACTTTCTAAAGGCTCTATAAAATTCCCTTTCACGTTTAGATCATTCAATACCACTGGAGTGTGTTTTGTGACGTAGAACCCATTTTCTTTCCCATACTTTTACCAATGTGGCTAGATACCCAATCTCCTGGCATTAATTAATGAAAATCCCCGCATCTCTCTGCTATCTGTAAAATCATTTCTGTTTTATAACAAGTACCCATTTGTTGGGCCTCTTTCTGTGTAGGTATTCTGTTCCATTGTCTGTTTATCCATTCTTACATAAGATCATTTGTACAATATATATAATTTCACAGACATTTATAATCTGAAGAATAATTGTCATTTTATTATTAATCAATAATATCAAGATTATTCTTGATGCATTATATTTTCACATATATTATAGAATTATATCATAGAAGTATAAAATATATAGAATATATGTTACAGATTATAAGCTCAGGTTTTCAAGACTACATCAATGTGTATGCAAACAAAAACCCTGTTGAGTGAGATTTTCATTTTGGTAACAAGTAATCTACTAATCAATTCAGAGAAAATGTACATGAATTTTTATGCCCACAAACATAGAGACTTTCTCTTGTTTTTATGTAGAACTGTATTAATATTGTGCCTCTCCTCCATTCATATGTTGTAACTTCAACTCCAACAACACCTCACTCTATTTGGAGATAAGGCCTATAAAAGGTAATTAAAGTTAAATGAGGTCATAAAGTGTTGTTTTAAACCAATAGTGGCAAACCTGTGGCATGGTGGCACAGGTATTTTTTAATCATCAATAGCTCTAAAAGGTTCACCATCACTGTAAATCTCTTAAGATTGATGGCTTCATTAAAAAAAAGAGAGAGAAAAGACCTCTCTCCTTTTCCCCACCCCTTTCCCTCTTGTCTCTCCTCTCCTTTTTACTCACCCTTTCACTCTGTAGGAGGCCACAAAAAAGAGGTCCTGTGAGCACACAGCAAGGAGACAGCCACTGTAGGTCAAGAGACTAGGCCTCATAATGAAAGCTGCCTTGCCAGTAACTTATCTTGGACTGCCTACACTTGTTCAACTGTAAGAAATATATTTCTCCTGTTTAAGTCATCCAGATCATGATGTTCAGTTATGACATTCCAAGAAAACTAACACAATAGTGATCAACTCTCTCCACAAAAAGAAAACAGATTCCTACTTTGTTCATATTGTGATACCTTGTTCGTTTCAATACAGATGCAAGACATCTACTTAAAAATTCCATTTTCTATTTCTTTAGAGACACAAAAGTTCTATCTTTACTTTTGATCTTGTATTAATCTTTTTAATGTCTCATTAAATGCCAACTGTTGATGTATAAATCATTTTAATTTTCCTAGAAACAGTAGTATCTGTGAATGAAGAAAGCTGTGTTTCTTCTTTTGCAATTTTAATATTTTTTTCTTGGCTTAGTGTGCTGATAAGAATACAATTCAGAAGGTCTGAGGTGGAATCTAGGAATCTTCATTTCTGACCACTATTCTATAATATTTGTGAGCAAAGGAAACAGTACAGTTGTTGATCTATGATGGATTAACTTATGATTTATTGGCTTTACAATGATGCAAATGTTTAGGCATTCAACATAAACCATACTTTGAATATTGATGTATGATCTTTTCTTAAACTAGTGATCTATAGTACTATTCTCTTTTATGAAGCTGGGTAGTGGCAGTGAGCCACAGCTTTCTAATAAGCCACATGATCACTAGGGTGAATAGCAAATACTCTATAGTGTTCTGCATTGCTGAACTATGATGTTTGGTAAGTTAGATGAATTAAATTTATTTTAGACTTACAATATTTTCAACTTCTAATGGGCTTAGTTAGGAATAACTCCATTGTAACTTTCTTGTTTTGTTTTGTTTTGTTTGAGACAGAGTCTTGATATGTAGTTCACACTTGAACTCAGTATGTAGCCTAGGCTGGCCTTGAACTTGAGGTGATCTTTCTTCCTTAGCCTCCCAAGTGCCGGGATTACAGGCATTTGCCACCACACCCGGGGCTACTCCATTGTAACTTGAGCAGCACCTGAAATCATATCATTTCTTAAAGTTTTATTTTGGAGATGTATGTTGATTGGCTTGCGTTTTTGGTGGGTTCACTTTTTCATAATTGCAATTTATGAAAGTTCAAATTTATCCTAATTCAGGAATGCAACTGGCAGTATTTGAATCTTTCCTCCAGTAGAAGAAAGACAGATAAGTGGGCCATAAACTGGTGAGTTTAATACAGACTGAGAGACAAATTTCAGAGACTGAAAGGATAGAGCAATAGGAAGATGAATGATCTAGAGATAGTCATATTTAACAAAATTAATGTCAGAGTTCCTTGTACAGTCCAGGCTTACAAGGACCTGTTCTTGTAACTTCCCTTTGTCTTCCAGGTTGAACGTAGACTTCATCCAATCTGTGAAACCCTCCTCTTTCCCTGAAGTACTCCTCCTGCTGTTCCCAGAGAAAAGTCCTCCTTCATGTGACTTTGTAGACTACATTTACTAATAATGGTTGAAATGAAAAAACATTTCTTTTTCAAAAATAAAATATCTGGGGTAAAGTGTATACTTAATAAATGATAAAGGTAGAAGTAATTTAAGGAGAATAATGGGAATAAAAGTAACAAAAATGAATTTTAAAAGAGGTAAGAATTCAAACTGTAAAAATAGGACAGCTCAGTGTATGTACCATTATCTAGAGGAGAGGCCATGTATGGATAGAAGTGGACAACAAAGCAGAGATGACAGCTTAGTAATAAATTTCAGAGAATCTTGAGGCCAAAGGATGGGATGTATCCTATAGGAAGAGAAAGTCCTCTATAACTGTATTGATCAAGGGACACATTAAATCCATGCAAAAAAATGAAGGAAGGAAAGAAATGGAGTGAAGGAATCATTTAGCAAACTATAACTTAGTCAATGAGAATCCAAACTAAAATATCGATAAAAATAGAATAAAGAGATATGTTTAAAGAAAGCCCTAAAAATTCAAAAATATAAAAAGCCACTTTTGGGAGTATAAGTGCTTTCAGATCTTACCTAACATTTATTTCAAGGGAGACTTTATTCGACAAGGGAGAAAATATTCTGCAGAATCCAGTCACTAATCAAGAAAGTGTTCTTCTTTAGAGATTTTAAAGAGGAATCAGCTAAGGATTTCTGAGACATATTGTCCTTTTTGGGAAAATGTCAGGCCCTAATTTATATTCACAAAGAGTAATTTCTTTTTTTTTTTTTTTTTTTTTTTTTGGTCCCGGGGATCGAACTTGCGTCCTTGCGCTTGCGCAGCAGGCGGCGAAACCACTGAGCCAAATCCCCGGCCCTCACAAAGAGTAATTTCAAGAGATTTCTCTGATGTAGTCCTTAAATTTTGTCAGGGTGACAATACCTTGTTTATCCCCTGATTAATGCTTTACTTTTAAAGAACAGCTGAAGAGATCTGATGTGTCAGGTCATTTAAATGCTGCCATTTTGCTTTTGTTGGAGGAGCGCAGCAGTCACCCTAACTCAACAGTGACTACAACTTTTGGCAGTTGTTGAAAATGTCTGTCCAGTCTCATGCCTTATGCAGACAAAGTGGTGGGGGAAGGAGGAAGGAAGAGCTTTGTTATATCCATATTTTGCAGAACTCCATTGCAGACTGCAATTTCTGATTTATGTTGTCTGGAAAGTAAGCTAGAGAATGGCCCACTTCATTTTTAGCTTAATTTCTTTGAGAACTAGAAAACAGAAGCACAAGCTGTTAGGAAGGTGGATATATGCTCCTAAATTTTATAGGGGATGACATGTTGTCTAAGTGTGTAGCACGGTACATAGAGAAAACATCTTTTGCTGACATTATTTTACTTTATACATATGGTTTGACTTGGCATTTGTACCCTGGCCTTGAAGAAATAATTCATCCTCTGGACTTTCTTACCTGGGTAAATGTCACCCTCTGTTCAGTAGTTTATGTAAAGAACTTTTGGTCCTTATTGACTCTTTCTCAGAGCATCTATATTATATAGCTCAAGTTACTCCTGAATCCTTTTAGTTCTCTGCATTCTATTATCTCTGCTTTATTTTGGTGTTTATCAGCTCTTATCTGAAGAATTTCAGTGAGCTTTTCACATTGTTTTTCACTACAGTTTTTTTTGTTTGTTTGTTTGTTTTTTGGTATCAGGGATCAAACTCAGGACCTTTAGCTTGTGAGGCAGGTGTGGTTCTACTGAGCTAAATCCCCAGCCCTTTCACTCCAGTTTTGCTCCAAAAGCCAATGTAACACAATGGTTACAGTGGTTAACATGTTCAAAGATGAAGTTCATAATTCATATTTCCTTGTTTAGCATCTCCATTCTCAACTCTCACCTCCCAGAATTTTCTATATAAACAAGCACAAATAACATCCAAGCAATGATCTTCAAAATATGGCTACTTTTCAGACCTCACAATTTTTATATCACCTAGTTTCTCTGCTCCCCCTTTCCTCATCTGGAAAATACATTGGCTGAAACTCAATATAAGTGATATATATAACATTTTTATCTTCCCTTATCTTCTCCTATTAGCAGTAAAGCATAATGAACTTGGTTCTCTTAGCACTTTTTAATATTTCTATTAGTGATTTTTGGGGTATTTTTTATGGCATGGTCATATTGTCCAGTTATTAGGCAGATTGTAGTTTATCCCAGCCTTTCCTGGTAATTCCTACTAATCAGTCTTTCTTAGTCACTTTCCTTATTACTAGGCCACAATGCCCAACATCTGCAACTCAAAAGCCAAAAGGTTCATTTGAGCTTATGGTTTTTAAAGGCTTCAGTCCAGACTTGGCTGGCTCTAAGGCAGAAATGTCATGGTGGAAGCATCTAGGCAGAAGAAAGTTGCTGAAGTCATAGTGATGAGGAAGCAGAGAAAGAAGGGAGGACCCTGGGAGGGAGATAAACCCTTGTAGGGCATGCCCCCCACTTCCTAACATCACATTCAATTATAGAAATCCATGATCCAATCCCTTCCCTGAAGCCTACCTCCGAGCACATGAGAGTGTGAGGGGTCACACTTCATCTAAATCATAGCACACTCTAATATTTTGTTATGATTTATACCAGAATGTTTCCCCAAGGCCTCATGGGTTCATAGGTAGGCTTTGGGAAGGTGAATGAACTATGAGGTTGTGATACTCTATTCATTAGTGGATTAGTCCACTGATGAGTTTATAGCTTAAAGAGATGTTGGGAGGTGGAAGGAAGTGGGTCACTGAGGGTGTGGTCTGGAAAGGTATATCTCTCTTCCTCTTCTCTTGATCTCTCTGTGCTCCCACTTCCCCCTTCCATGCCATGAGCGATTTCTCCCTTGCTATATATCTCTGCCTTGCCACCCTGCCTTGGAGCCAGGGGACTACACACTGAAATCTCTACAAACTATGAGCCAAAATAAACCTTTTCTCATTTAATTTGCAAATGTCAGGTATTTTGTTCCAGCAATGAGTGAGAAAGTAAGATGTTTAAATCTGTTACTATGAAAATGAAGTTTAAAAAAAGTGGGAAGTGATGGTGCATGCCTATACCGCAGCTACTCAGAAGGCTAAGGATCACAAGGTTAAGGCCAGCTTGGGCAACTTAGCAAGACCCTGTCAAAACAAAGAATTTTGAAAAGCACTGGGGATATAGCTCAGTGGTAAAGCTCTGTATTCAATGTCTGGCATTGGGGGAAAAAAAAGACAAAATGACTTTCTAAAAATTTTACATTTTCTCCAGAATAACAAGCTTCTGTGATTACCTTAGTATGTTTTATGAGTGCCATTTCTTTGAGTGAGCAGTACAGTTTGCAGTGAAGAGTGAGCACTGAAGAGTGAGCACTCATGGTCTGGTTAAAGGGCTGACTCCAGGTCCAATTTGCAACTCAGTTGTTTTTTGTAGGTCTGCCTTATCATTTACAGCTCATCAGTGCCACCTTCACATATGCTCCTGTAAGCACTCATAGGAATTACTGATTCTTTGAGTATTTTGTAATCCAGAAATATTGCCCTTTATTCCACTTAATCTCTGTTGTCTACACATATAATTTTTTAAAAAAATTTAGAATCAGATGTGTCTTCCTTTCAAATTTTAGCATTGTCTTAGTTTACATTCAGTAGTTCTGTGATTAACCACTCCCCCTTGAAGTCCTGGGATCTTTCAGTTTCCCTGGCCTTCACTTCCCTGCACATTAGCAATTTTTATACACACCCAAACCTTGGATAATGATAACATGTAAGAGAACTCCAATTTGCTTCTGGTCTCTGCTTTCCTAGTCATTGGGATGTCATGTGACAGTAACCTGTCATGTCATTTTGGGGTCCATAACTCATGATCGGTGAGTGCAGGAGAGCTATACACCTTTAAAGGAGTCTGTAAATCACACCTGAGGGGGTGGTCTGCAAAACCTTAGAACTTTAAATAAATCTAAACTGTGGTATATACTTACAATGAAATATTATTTGTCCACAATAGGAATGAAGTACAGATGCATATTACAACTTGGATGAACCTCAACAACATGTTAAATGAAAGCATATAATTCTATTTATAAAAAAAAAATCTAAAAGAGGCCAATCCATAGAGACAGAAAGGATTGTGGTGACCATCAGGAGTTGGGCAAAGGAGGAATTGGGAGTCATTATTTGATGGGTACAAGGTGTTTTCAGGTGATGAAAAGGTTCTGAAAACAAAGAGAAGTGATTGTAGAACATTGTGAATTCATTAGTTATCACTGAATTATACACATTTCAATGAGTAAATTTATCTTGTATGAACTTTTTCTCAAAAAAATTTTAATGTTTTTATTCTATGCTCTCCATTACTTATCGCCTTCAAAAGAAGGTCCAAAGATTTTTTCTTATCTGATTCTAAGGGAATTTGTGGCTCACCCAATATAACAGTTATTTATTAAATGATTACATTCAAATTTCTAAATTTAAACCCAAACATCTCTCTTAAATTTCACTCCCATATACCCAACATCCAACTCTAATGTGTACCTCAACCTGGATGTTTCACAGCCACCTATATCTTAACACATGCAAAATAGATTTCATCACCTCTCAATTCCCTTCTATGCTCTTCCAATTTTCCAATAGATTTCAACAATGTGGATATGAACTTTCCTCCTCCTTTTCTACCTTGTTTAATCTGGCTAGAGTCTGTTTAACTGCTATAGTTATTTGTTACTATTGTTACTGCTTTTTATCAAGATATCATTCTTTCTCTTTAAACTTTTTCAATATTCTTCTAACTTAATAATGCCCAATATTACTTTGTGTACTAAAGGAAATATACTGTTATGTGGCTATTATGTCTTTGCAACATGTATCTGAAGAACTGAAGTTTAAATTTTGTTTAATCCTATTTTACATTTGAATGAACAAATCACATGTTGAAGTCTGCCATATTGAAACTACTATTGTCATCTCTTGCCAATTAAACCTTTGGACCAGCAATATAAGAATTATCTGAGAACTTGTTAGAATCGTTGAACCTTAGGCCCTACCTAAGATCTACAGAATTATAATCTGTATTTTAACAAGATCCCAATATGACTTGTAGGAATATTAAAATTTAATAATCTTTAACCCAATATGACCATTTCTCCATTGCCTCTAGACTAGACCGAGTATATTATTAGCTATAATTAAATCCTTCCATAAATTTCCATAGCATTTCCAAAAACATTCTTACTTAATGGCCTTTATTTTAAACTAAGTCTTGAATCTTTTCCCATCTAATATTTTCTTCTGCTCTCTTCCATTTCTCTATGCCCTGTGATTTTACACAAGTGATTGAACTTCTCAGTAACTCAATTTCCCCAAATATGAAATGAAAATGATAGCAATACATACATCATAGAATTATTGTAAAAATTTAATAACTAAATACTTAAGCAGCACAGAACAGTTCTTGGGACAAACTAAGCAATAACTGTTAACAATTGGTATTATTTATTGACATTATAATTTCTGAGGCTAAGTTTCAGCCATCTTAATTCATAAGAACTATCATAGATTATTGGCTTTATAAAGTTCACATATCTGCCTCTGCACTTCTTGAAACATACATATATCTGTTTAAATGTGGGGGTTTAGAGAATTACAAGAGAATCAGTTTTGAAATTCTCAGTTCCCGAAAGTGCCATTGCTAAAGTTAATTTGCCTGAAGATGTACTTCGGGTTATCTGCTGTTTGATGGATAACTAAAAATGTTGTCATATAATTCAAAAAGAATTCAAAGAGTAATGCCATTTTGCTTTTTCAAAATTCCTTCCAATTTTTTTATTTTTTTAGGTGAACAAATTTCTGTCATAACTTTTCAAAAATTAAGAATGTATTAGTAGTAAGTCTTATCTCACTCTGGTCATAAGCGATAGTCCCTCTTAGATACATGAACAAATTTTTAAAAGTACCATCCATTTCATTAAAAGTTTCAGATCCAGTGAAATTTTACTTTTATGTTATTTTATGAAAATCTGAAATGTCTTTATAAACTTTTGTTAAGCACGTACTAATAATCATAACGATGATGATGTACTCCATTTTTCTATTGTTGGGAAAATACCTGATATTGACAACCTAAAAGAAAGAAGCTTTACTTGGCTCACAGTTTCAGAGGTTTCAGTCCATAGTTGGTTGGCTTAAAGGCAGAGACATCAAGGCAGAGGGTCTTAGACAGAGGGATGCAGCTCACTTCATAGCAGTCTGGAATCAGAACAGGGGAACAGCTCTAGGAAGAAAGGAGCCAGGGATCACAGATCACAAAGTCATGCCTTCATGACCTACCAGGCACACCCAAAAGTGTGTTTTACTAATTCCCTGGGCATCGCTCATGCCAATCAAGTTGACAATTCAGCTTAAATACTACAATCTCAATCCAGAAAAAATAAGACATAGAACTTTTTGTTTACAGGCAATTTTTGAAAATCAATTTTAGTTTTTATGCATATTTTAAGTGTACACATTTTTATATATCTAGAACTATTATGATGTGACCATTAAGACTCTTGATCATAAAATATATGAATTAGGATTGCATTTTCTGGTGAAAATAAATGGAAATATGAGTAAGAAGGAAGAAAAGTATAGCATTAATTTTTAACTTTTGGATAAATTTTTCATGCATTCCTTGAAGTATATAATATTGCACATAAAATCATCATGACATTTACATTCTATTTGCCATATAAAATAATGATTGTAAAATTTACCTAAAATGCTTATCTTTATAATGTCCAGTATTGTACCCTTTGCAGCCATATACAATCATGATGGAAAGCTTTAGATTCTAGCTATACTATACGAAAGGTAGTTCTACAAAATTATTCTGGGAAAACACAAGCCAAATAAACTTCACTGAAAAGCTTTTTAAAAATGCCTCTAATATGCACATTGCAAAGAAATCATTGAGAAACAATACTTAATACCATAATCTGCCTTTGTAAAGTGGCTTTAAAACCCTGGACATAATAAAATGATATCAAGATACTTTGAATAAGGTCTCCAAAGATCATTTAATGTCTTTTATAAAAAAACTCTTTTATTGGTACATTTTAGGTATACAATAGGTTTACATTTATCATTTGGTGCTTGTACCTGTACATGATGTATCTTAATTCTTATTTTTTCTCCCATTACTTGTGCACCCTTCACCCACTCCACCCTTCCCTATTTACATAGATTTCATTTCCATTTTTTTTCTTTTCTCATAATTTTTCCTTTCCCTTCTTCCCTTTCCCCTTCCCCTCCAATCACCACTACACCTTTGGACCTTCTCCTATTTCAAATTATCCGTTATTCATTTTAATTCTTATTTAAACTTTCAGTTGATCATTTAATGTCTTGAAGAAAAGGACATTATAAGAAACTTTTGTTATTTAATATTATGTCTGTTGCTTACAGAATATCACACTTTTCACGAATCCATTGATTAATCTATGTATTCATTCTTTAATTCAATTACTGTTTATTAATCAACAAAGTTTTTCAAGAACTTAGTCTGGTTATGAGGAATATAGAAATACATACACTGGGATCTATGAATTCAGTAAGCTCATCAGTTAGTGAGATACATATACATATACATATATGTAACCAAATAGAGTGTCTAAATAGCCATGATCAAAACTAGTATAACTCCATTATGCTTTGAGATGGTCATGGGAGTAGGGTTAACTTTCATGGTCAGCTCATTTTCTATAACCTCTAGTCGGCAGTGGGCTAGAGAAAAACTGAATTATCCACTTTTAGACAACACGATCTGCTCTGAATCTTAGCTTTCTAATTCACCAAGAGTTTAGTAAGTAAATCTCATTTTTATCATGTATAAATTCAGAGTAATAACAGATTTCCTAAAAGTTTATTGTAAACAATAAATGAGAAAAATAGAAAATGGTTCATGGAATAAGAAAGGAATACAACTGATAGATAAAACGGTATCATTTTCCCCTTTCTCATCTCTGATTCTCCTAGAGTAATACTTTAACCCTATTTTGTTATCAAATTCCTCTCTTTCTTCTTAGTATCATCTCATCATTCCTTACTCATTACAGACCACCAGCTGCTACCTTTCTCTGTTGAAAATTTTGCTATCCTGAAGCTTCACATATTGTATTTCTATGTATTTCTATGTATTTCTATCTTCTGCCTCTGGTATAGCTGCTTACTTTTAAACTATGAATCTAAAACTAAATATGGCTTCTTTAGATAGATATTCTTTGACTCTTTGTCTGTATTGTCCCCATTAGTGTACTTTATCACATGTCCTACACTTTTTTCCAATTTATAATCACTTATTTATTTATCTGAATTTCTGTTTTATCTATTTATTGATAGGTGAAGCTTCATCAATAAAGACTATGTTATCAAAGGGAAACATCATAGACATTACAAATAAAATTAGATTAAAAAATTAGAAAATATTCCAACTTATTTTGCTATGAACTGTTTTTACATAGTTTCTGTTCCAGTTTTCATGACAAAGTTTGTCTTTTTATTAATTTTTGTGTAAGTAACAAGAAAAAAGTTGTTATAAAAACATATATTTCTTGATGAGAAATGAATGTTTAGGTATTTTTGAGGGATATTCCTAACAGAACAATGTCCTGTACAGGATAGAAGACTAAATGATAAGAATAGAAAGAGATTAAGAAAAGTTTTGAAAGATCAGAATAGCCCTCTTGTGTATTTTATAAGAAGCATTGTTTCTGAATAGAATAGCTTACTATGTAAAGAAGCAATTGAAAATTTTATAGTGTATTGAGTTCAAAATTCTTCTTCAGTTCTGAAGAAAGTAGACACATATTTGAACTTTTGTAATGATATATTTTCTGAATGTAGGTAATAAATCTATAAATATATATTTTTCTCAAACATAACCCAATTTAAAAAGGATGCCAGAATAAGCAGACAATTCAAAAATCAGAATATGCCACTACAAATTACAAAAAACAGTAATAAAGTAAAATAATTCATGAAACAAGTAAAGGAAAGAATAGCTATAAATTCCTTTTAGGTTCATGATTTTCAAGTTACAAACTACAAATTGCAAATTGTCTGTCCTCTTTGTAACTGAAAAGAAACCTCAATAAATACATGACAGCAACAACATTTGTAGATTGGGACCTTTTATTTTATACAGAAATTTGTCATTCTTTTACTCTTATTATTTAAAATCATCTTTAAAATTATCATAACGTACTGCTACCCAGTTTCATTTTAAAATTGACAGCTTGAACTCCATCACCCAGGTAATAGGTAGTAGACTGGGAAGTCAGTTTGTCTCCAAATTCCTAATCTTTAACCCCTCTTTGAAAATTGGTAAAGAGGTTCTAGTTTAATACAATTCCAATGAATTATAATGAGAAGCCATATATGAATCTATAAGATCAAAGTTTAGTCATTGTGATGATTTTCATCATTAATTTACCAGTTAGACACACTGGAGATCTTAATGGACCACCTAATACCTCCAGATCACTCTTTACACAAAGTTAAATCAATAGTAGGGCAAAAGCATTAAAGCTTTCTGAAAGCATTTCAAGATCCAAGATTTTTCTTATTAAAGTGTAGATGACAAACTTTCTTAGGGGTTAATATTTTACATAAGAAAATCTAAAGTAAAGCATTTGTCAATCACTTACTTCTATGAGAATTTTTGAATATCAGTTATTAAAATTCATTTAGCAATTTTGCATCTTTTACATTATGGCCCCACACATAGGTAGACAATAAGTAATTACTGAATTTTAAAAATGAATTCAAGCTTAAAGGTAAAAACTAGAACTAACATATGATCCAGCAATTGCCCTCTTGCTTGTACATCTAATGGAAATGAAATCAGTGGTTATACCACTCCCAGCCCAGAGGCAGGGGCTTCCAGGCCACCATTCCACCACTACCAGCCCAGAGGAAGGAGCTTCCAGGCTGCCATTCCACCGCTCTCAGCTCAGAAGAGGTGACCCGCACAGGGACCAATAGCACTCCCCCCAACCCCCGGCGAAATGAGAAGACACATAAACAAGTCTAAAAACCAAACTTCCAGATGACTTATAGCAACTCCAAAGGGAAATGAGATGGAACACTCTGATACTCAACTACCTGGACTCCCTGAAATGGCTACAAAAGAGGAGCTGGAAAAAAATGAAATCAGAAATAATTTCTCACATAACAGCAGAGATTGTGCTCGTAGTGAAAGACATGATCAATAAATCTACAGATGAGCTGAGGAACATGATGGAATCCCAACATAGGAAATGAATGGAATCCATAAAACAGATGCAAACAGATTTCTAGGAGATTAAAAACTCCATCGAAAGTCTACACAGCAGAATGAGCCAATGTGAGGACAGAATTTCAGATATAGAAGATAAGATTGCAA
>NW_004624802.1:8432562-8457591 GCF_000247695.1 Heterocephalus glaber | reverse complement strand
TGGGGTTGCTGTAGGTGATCTGGAAGTCTGGTTTTGAGACTTATTTATGTGTTTTCTCATTTTGACTGGGGCGGGGGGCTGTTAGCGCCTGCAGGGATTACCTCCTCTGAGCTGGGAGAGGTGGGACAGGGGCCAGGAGCAGCAGTAGGGATGGTGACCCAAAAGCCCTTTCCTATGAGCTGGGAGCAGCAGGAGGTATGGTGGCCGGGAAGCCCCTTCCTCTAGACCAGAAGCAGTGGGATGGTGGCTCAGAAGCCCCTCCCTTTGGGCCGGGAGTGGTGGGAGGGATGGTGGCCTGGAAGCCCCTTCCTCTGGACCAGGAGCAGTGGGAAGATGGCTCAGAAGCCCCTACCTCTGGGGTAGGAACAGCGGGACTAAGTACCTTGTTCTGGTGGTCTAGTGTCCTCTTCGTCTTTGTAGTGTGGAACCAGGTGGCTGCCTGTCTGCAGTGGGGTGATTTGGTGTATTCTGTGGGACTGGGCACCTTGGTAGGGGTGCACAGACCTGCTTGTCTACAGCGGGCTGATTTGGCATGTTCTGTGCGACTCAGGACCTGGGTAGGGCATGGGCAGACCTGCCTGTCTGCAGTGAGGTGATTCGGTGTTTCTGCATGACTCAGGACCGCGGTAGGGCATGCACAGACCTGCCTGTCTGCAGCAGGCTCCAAATATTTTTATTTTCTTTTCTTCTTATATAAAATAATAAGTAAAATTGATTACTGACACAGATGCAGAAAGAAACATTATTGGCTTCCTAAGGTTGTCATTAAGAAAATACTACAAATTGAATGGCTTAAAATAAGAGAAATTTATTGACCGTCTCACAGCTCTGGAAACTAAAGCTGCAGTCAAGGTTTCAGCAGGATCATGTTCTTCCTGAAACCTGTATGAGAGAATAGTTCCTTGCCTCTTCTGTCTAGTCCTGTTAACAGCAATTCTTGGCATGTTTTTGTGTATACACTACTAATCTAACCTCTTTTTGTTACATGGCTATGTCCTTGGGTGTCTTTACATTGGCTTCTCTCATGTTTGTCTGTTTTGATATCTAAATTTCTCCTTCATATAAGGACACTGGTTATCCTGGATTAGGGCCCATGTTAATTATATCTGCAAAGACCCTATTTCTCCATAAGGGCACATTCACAGACACCAGGGGTCAGGATTTCAATATATTCCTTGAGGGCAACACAGTTCAACATGACAAAAACACCTTTGCATTACGTGAAAGAAAAAAGGTCATAAATGTATCTTCTGCCCAATATACTTCTTGGAAAAATGGAGAGGACTGTTTTAATTGGGGAAAAAAACCTTAATCTCTGTGTAGTGACTTTCTTTGAGTTACTAAAAATTTTAAGAATGCTGCAGAGATATAGCATGAATGTGTAGAGGTATTTTTACAAGAGTATCCATCATAGCATCACATTTGGTAACATCAAAAACTTACAAATAACTGAAACAGTAATTAATACGGAGTTGGTTGGATTCATTGAGATCCATCAGCTGATAAAATGGAATACAATATTTTTGGTAACTTTAATAAGTGAAGTATAATTGTTAAATAGTAGCAATGTTAAAAAACCAATTATATGAAGAGTTCAAATGGGCTCATTGCTTTGCAATTGGTATACAATGTGCTAAGTGCTTAGTATGTCACACTGTATTTTCACAATGACCATGTTGTTATCTCCATTCTACAAATAGGCAATGGTTAACAGGAGTATGAACTTTATCCATTCTTACATGGTGCTGAGTAAGATGGTCTGAATATGTAGGTTGTCCAACTGCAAATCTCATGCACATCATTCCTTTGCTGGCACTGATCGACTAGACACAATGCCACATATTAATTGTAGACAGCAATAACTTAAGGACTACTCTAGATAGTGTGATTCCACCTTGAGAAAAAGGTGCGTGCGTGTGTGTGTGTCTATGTTGGAAGCATATAGACTCGGGTAGGTGGCTATGAGGAAGGGAATTAAAATTACAGTGCAGTATATAACTAACAATACCCCGAACTGCAAATAACAAGATAGAAAATGTGATTTAAAATCCTCTTCCATCTTAGGGGAAAAATAGATAATCTCAGAAAGAAGTACAAGAGAAATCTTAAAGATAAAAGCTTGCAAGTAAATGGCTTATTTGCTCACAAGTCATTTTTTTTCTACTCTGTGGTCCAGGAAGGACTTCTCCTTTCTGGCTACTTTGGTGTGTGACAGATCTGCTGTCACAACTTGCTTCCACAGAAATTACATTTGTTACTGAACAGGAGGCAGGAGAGGAGGATATAGAGATGCAGGATTGGTAATAGCTAGTTTAGAATGGGCTGAGAGAATTTTTTGATCTGTCAGGAGAAAGAATGGTAGGGAGGGGAGGTGGGAATTCTTTCGTCCTCTCTCTAATCTGGGGGAAGGAGAGGGTGACTGGAGGGATTCATGGCCCTAGGCTCAGAGAAAATAGTATTCACCACTCAAAGTGCTCATTAAGCTGCTGAAGTAAAAAGGGCTTGGGAACACCTCACAGGAGGAGGCAGCGGGATACTGACAGTAACAGTCAGTGGATGGATATAAGTATTCAGCTACTGGGAAGCAATTGAATCCATGAAAAGCGGTTCATGATTAGAGCCCAGCAGTTTTGACACACTGCAATCAAGCTGTAAAGAAACACAGCTTAGTGGGGGATAAGCTTATCAAAAGAATAAAAACCAAGTAGATGCAGGTGAAGCTGAGATACAAGGTTTGGGAATGAGAAAAACAAATTAACCTAACTAATTTGAGATAGCATTGTTTTTCATTTAATTCAACTATTTGAAAAGAATAAATATTAGATAATTTAAACTTTTTCTTGGGTAAAAACAAAACTACTGATAAGAACAAAAATATCCCAGAGAGAATCTCTCTTAAATTGAGAATGAGGAGGAAAATCTAGGGATATGTAAATGATAAAATATTCTTAAAATGATTTTTTATGTGGGATAACCAATGTTGCCGTTTTAGATAAGATATGTTTGTTGTTTTGGTTCAATTCAAAATCTGCTATTTTTGACAAAGAAAGATAAATAGATTTCTGATGATAGAAATAAAGTAATGAGTATATAATATAGCTGAGCTTTACCATTAACATGGACTCATAATAATCATCAGAGCCTCTGGAGTGATTACACTGTGACAAGCATTGTTTTAAGCATTTTTTTCATAGCCACTTATTTGTCCTTGAAAGAAGTCCAATAGGTAAGAACTATGATTAACTTCTATTTAAAGAGGAAACACTGAGGTACAAGTTAGTTAAGTAATTTACCCAGTATCACACAGGTAACATACTATTATAGATAAGCTTTTGACCTCAGCCATCTGCCTCCACAATAACTCTACTACTAATATAGGAAATGATATCAGACCTCCAAATGATATAGGGGAATTATTATAACTCTCAACCTTCTAGATGTCAGATACATGGAGTTCATGTTCCCAAAAATCAAAGAACGAATTCTAAGTACCAACAGAGGTTAAGAGTAGGAAATGTTTATGGAGAGGGGAGTTCCTGAGAGGCAGCAGGGGTCCTGAATGGTTTTTTGGGGACCCTCCTACAAAGGAGTTTTATAGAGCACAGCTACATGGGTACAATGTGAATTAAAGCTATGTTCAACGAGTAAGATTACAAGCATAGTTGCTTAGGTAATAGTGATCCAATAGAGAAGCAAGTCATGTAGCAAGTGTACATGGAAAGTGATGGGTCTTCCACTACCTCAGCAGCCATTATGTATAGTAGCTGCCCTCTTCCTATGGTGCCTTGCCCCCTTCCCTGTGTGACATCATGCCAAGATGGTTGCTCCCACCAAAGAACAAACCCTTCTTCCCAGCATGCCCCTGGTCCCACCTAGAGAGTAACCTAATAGTCCCTCACCTCCTACCACCTAGTAATGTCACTGGCTCCTCCACTCCCTGATCTCTACCTCACTCAACCCCGCCTCAGCCCATATGAACCACACCCCTGTCTCTATAAAAGACTCTCCCTGCCCCGGCCATATTGCTTTTGTCTCTCCTTTGTTCAGAGACAGCCTGGCAGATCTATTCCCCTAATAAAGGCTTGTTGTGGCCTGGTCTGGTCTTAGTCTTCGGCACTTTTACCTGACAGAAAGAACAAAGAACTTTTCAGGAAGGTGATGAGTCTTGGTCACCTACTGAGGTGATTGCTGTCTGTCTAGACTTCATTATGCCAGGTGTTACCACTTATCTCACCTCTTGGGGAAGTATGTAGGCCTGGTCATTTCATCTTTATCTTGAGGCCTGGCCTCCAAGTGATACACCTCCAGCCACAGTTGTAATATCTTTTTATCTTTTGCACTGACTCTCTCCAGGGCCCAGTCCTGTCTGACTGCCTATATTTTTTACCTAAATTAGTTGTCTATAACAGTGTCTCACAGATAACTCATAGATAATCAGGTGTTACTAACATATGTTTTTCTCTTTAATAGCCAAATACTGGAAATAACTCTAAAATAACATCCATGAGGTTTCAAATAATTTCACATATTATTAGATACTATTGAAGAGGTAGAGCCTCGTCGTATGGTAAAGTATAGGATGGACTTAGTGACTTGATTCTAGTGAATAAATACAAAAAGAGGAAGTGACCATGTGAGCTCTCAGAGACAAAGTCATGAAAGGCAGTGTGGCTTCTGCCTTTCTTTCTTGGATCATTGGCTCTGAAGAAAGCAGAAGACAAGTTATGAGGACATTAAGGCAGGCTGTGGAGGAACAACAGGCCAATGGCCTTGTGAATTAGTTATCTTGGAAGCAGCTTCTATAGCTTTCATTGACCCTCTCCCAACATCCTAATCACACTTTTATGAGACACTATTGCTTGGGGTTATGGGAATCAGGGTTGGGTTCCCTTGTGCTCAAGGAACAAAGTATTGGGCATGGCATGCGATAGCAAGAAAACAGCAGGAAAGTACATTAAGGCATTAGCATGCTGGGAGTGTGTGGCCTAGCTCAGACAAAAGAAAAATGGCACAATCATCCAGGGCATAGGCTGTAGGGGTTTAAGTGTTGTGCTCACTTTGGGGCACCTCCCATGGGGTCTTCAGGAGGGTGACTGACAGCATGATTGACAGGATGCTGACTCACGTCAGTTTAGTTTATTGTGCATGTCCTTCCCCATAATTCATTCTGTTATAATTGTATATATAAGATGGAGTCCACATGCACGAACCTTCAATGAACTCCAGGTGAAAATAGGTTACTCCAAGTCCTGCAGGGAGGTGTTGTTCTTATGTATCCTAGGTGATTGAAATTTTGGAATTTTCTAGGGCAGGCTTGAGGTGGGGGGGGGGGTCTTTGTTTCACTTATCTCAGCTACCTTGTAGGAAGCCCTGGGGCAAGACAAGAGGTTGGCCTTGGGGCGTTGCTCAGGGACAGGTGAATGGAGGGGAGCATCCCTCCAGTCTCCAGGTGTGCTGTCTATATTAACACCAGTCTGCTAATCTTTTCCTGAGTCCACAAACCACAGAAACTATGTCAATGAATGTTTCTGGTATTCCACCATTTAATTTAAGGATAAGTTGTTAGGCAGCAATTGATTACTAACATAGTACCTATAAAAAGCATTTTAAAGTCAGACAGTTAGTTACAAAATTTATAAGATAATGTCGATGCTACCTCTTCATACACTAAAATCTATGAATTAATTATACTGAATAAAATCAGAACGTTCCAAAAACTTGGAAATGTTTTATAAAAAGGCATGATAAATCTTATCAGTTCAAAATTGCTCATTGAAATTTATTTATCAAAGAAAGGAATTTTTAAGACAAGTTCTGCTATACATTTACCTGCATGTTTTGGGGGGGTTTTTTTGTACCGGAGATTGAATACCTACATGGTTTTTGAGATAGGATAGAAGAAATATGTAAAAACAGGGCAAGAAAATTAAAATTTTAAAATTGTACTTTTAGAAACCTAAACCTTTAGGACACAAAGTTACCCAAGGTTACAATACCTCTTTTTTTCTTCCAGAAAACTGAAAGAAAAACTTTTCCTAAGGGTATTAAACATATAATAAGCCTGTTAATTGGGCCTGTACTTTTCACCTATAAATCGAGCCTACTCTTTTCCTCCCACTGACCTCCATCCTCAAGGACTATTAGTTGGGCAGCACTATGTCTAAACTTTAAACACATGAAAATGGTTTGCATTCTGTTATGGCTTGTATCTAGATGATCCCCCAAAGCTTCATGCACTCATAGGTGAGGCTTTTTGGAATTTTCTGGATCCAGGGTGTGTGGTACTAAATCAGTTCACTGATTAGAATCAGCATAATTCTGGGTATGGCTGAATGGATTCACTGAAACCGGAAGCCTCTGCCTGGGTATGAGTGGGACCACCTAAAATGTTTGTAGCATGTTTTGGCACAAAAGAGAAAGACAGGCTCACTTCTGCTGCTGCTTTCTTCTTTCTGCCAGCCACACCATGAACTGTTTTTCCTCTGTGATGTTCCTCTGCCCTTCTGTGCTGCCTTGGAGCCAGCCAACTATGGACTAAAACCTCTACAAATTGTGAGCTGAAATAAACCTTTCCTCTTTTAACATGTGGGTGTCGAGTATTTTGTCCCAGCAATGAGAAAAGTAACTAAGACACATTCTAATGTAGCCTAGCAAATCAGCAGCCTGATGGACAGCCTATATCACCCATATGGAAGACACTCCCTGTGGGAGCCCTGGCAAGACATGTCAGTCAAATCCCAGGTGTCTGAGGACTCCTGGAGGACATGACTCTGTCATTAGCACAGGCACAGGATGAGCTTACTTAGTATGTAACCATAAATCAACCACATGTGTAGCATGGCCTGCAAGGTCATGCAGCTGTTGTTTTTCAGTATGCCTTATTATATGATAACAGCTACTATAACTGCTGGGAAAATAAAGAAGCTTGGCTGCTGCAGCTTGTGCCAATGACTGCCATGCCACATACCTTCTTTTCTTTTTTTTTTTTTTTTTGGTACCAGGAATCAAACTCAGGTCCTTGTGCTTACGCAACAGGCGATGAAACCACTGAGCTAAATCCCTAGCCCACACCTTCTTTTTGGGGGGATTCTCACCTGAAAGAAGCCTCTTCAGCCACTCGACCCCAACACCCTCAAACCACAAAAAAATTCCCAACCCCCGATCGTAAGAGTTGCCCTCCGTGAGTGCTCACACTACCTTCTGAGGGTGTACTTTTAAAATTCTAACTAGTAAATTTTTCTAATGCTTCTCACTAACACATTCAGCAATTTTTTTTTTTTCTTGTAAAATAAGTCAGCAAAACTACAACCTACCCCATGGATGGAGTGAATTTCAGACCCCATGTCCTCTTTGGGGAACTGCATCAGACCCTGTCCATTGGAAGATTTTTCTTTCTACTAAAAGAATGAATTGGTTTACTTTGTCACTCGAATGTGATTCTATTAACATGAAGATTCCATACATTAATTAGTAGAAATATACATGGTAGGTATGCACCCCAAGTATCTTGTTTAAATTTACTTGCATAAATTTTTAATGGGACATTCTAAGAAAGCTGCTTGTTTAGTGTAATTTACATTGTGTGTTTCTTTCAGGAAATAAAGTGTTTAAAGTGGGTCTAGGTCTCAATGATGACAAACCTTTTAGAGCTTTGAATGATACAAACAGCCCACTGTGGCATGCACGATATGGGTTCAACATCACTGGTCTGTGTTCTTCAGCTTGTTGTAGGTTTAGTTTCTTTATCACAGTGGGAATCTCCTTGAACCAAGACCAGTCACAAAAGGAGTGTTACACTTTAATATCCTCATCATAGTAGGAAAAATGATGAAATTAAAACATAAGCTTATTTTTATCTTTTCTTAATTTGTTAATCTTATTGAGATACACATTCAATAGATATCACATTAACACATATCAAGGTCATTGTTATGATAACAAGGTGTTTTGCTATGAGCAGAATGCCAGTTTATAATCCCCTACTAATTACTTCTAACTACCCTGGGGCTGTAGTGTTTTTCACACTTATTCTGGTTGGTAAATTACTTATCTGTGCTGCTGAGAATGCTAAGATATTTCACCTGTTGTTCAGTCTAGAGAGACCTTAATTAAACTCAATGGAGTTTATTTGTGTATCTTTGACACTACAGGAAATTTACTAATGAATTCCCTTTGGAGTCTCCCCTTTGGAGACACTATATCTATGATGCTTCTCACTATCTTTTCGCCATTGACTTTTCTTGATTTTCAAAGTAGCCACAATGCTTCCTAAAAGGACTCTCTATAGTAATCTTTCTTTTGTAACTTTATTAATCTCAAGGGGCTTGGGGAAGGGGGGATAAAACCCTAAACTGTTATGAGGTAGAGTATGAGGAGGTCCCTGAAGCCAAGAAAAGGAACTCAACCCCCTGTCCCCATAGAATAGATTTGCAGATGCTCTGACTCTTACCATAGAAAAAGAATTTTTAGGACTAGTCAATAGGAGACACAAGAAGGATTTGTTAGGCAGAAATTTAAAGCATATACTCAAAGAAAAAGAGTACTGGCCTTCAGGAGAGAGAGGTGCATTATTTTCTGGAGTCAGAAATATTTATGCTTCTTTTGAGAGGGGTGAAAACCCCAAGAAAATGTGTCCCATTCCTCAGAAGGGTACTGGTCCATATTACAGGTATAAGCTCAGTTTTTAAAAGATGGATAATTGTAGGGAAATGCAAAAGTGCAAGATGATGGTACTTTGGTATCTAAGTCCTACAGTAAAAATGTTTAATGGGCCAATAGACACAAGAACATAGATATCTTCAGTTAGTGTGTTCTTTTGCCATTGTTATAATTAAAATAAGAAAAAATTAGATTTACCTGTTTTTGTTAGAAAACACAGAAGATTTTGTATGCTCTTAAACTCCACCCAATATATTTGGGTAAACACTTCTGTCTTGGTTACTTTCTTGTTGCTGAGACAAACTACCTGACACCCAAAGTTAAAGGAGGAAAGGCTTATTTCAGCTCACAGTTTGTTGAAGTTTCAGCCCATATTCATCTCACAGTTTGTTGAAGTTTCAGCCCATATTCAGCTGGTTCCAAGGCAGGGCAGCATAACACAGGGACATCACAGAAGAGAAACAGTCCATGGAGTGGCAATCAGAAGACAGTGAGCAGGAAGTAGCAGCAGCAAGCCTCCCTTTCCCTTTTATCACATCCAGGCTACAGGACTTTTGGATGATGCCACTCACACTCAGAGTGGGCCTTCCCATTATCCACACCCAGAACTATGCTAAATCAAAGAGTGGACTAAATTAGTTATCAAACCCTTGGAATAACTTAGTTATCACACCCTTAATCCATCTCTATTTGGTAGATCTAAAGACCTTTTGCAGTGACTAGGACTAAAAGATATAAACACATAGTTTGAAGTAGATAACAGAGGTAGTTTACACAATAAAAGCAATAATGATTAGGAACTACAATATTTACATTGGCATTTTTATTTTATAGGCATACCTATACAAGAAGCTAAATCTTTACCTGGGAGGTACTTGAAAGTACACTAAAATACCACAATGGCATCATAGAGAGGCTGAAGTATACAATTTTAGAAGGGCTAATGCAACTAGGAATCAAAACTTCTTACGGCCATAAGTTTCAGGGGCAGTTGGAGACTGCCAGCAGGGGCTGATGCAGTGTTTGGATCTACTTTCTCTATCTAACCCAGGTTTTTGTTGAACATTATTTCTTTCCTTCTTTCTTTCTTTCTTTTTTTGGTACCAGGAATCAAACTCAGGACCTTGTGCTTGTGAGGCAGGCAGTGGAACCACTGAGCTAAATCCCCAGCCCTATTCAACATTATTTCTTCTTCTTCCTCCTCCTCCTATTCCTCCTCCTCCTCCTCTTCTTCTTCTTCCTCTTCTTTTCTTCTCTCTGTCTCTCTCTCTCTCTATCTCTCTATATATAATTTTACTCCTAAGGCAAGATTTAAATTCTTTTAACAGATTTACTTAGTGTAACATCACTAACAAGAGTTAAAGGATAGCTTTGGTCTCCTACCAGTTCAGGAAATAACGTACATGGCTATAAATAGACTTTTTTTTCCTAGCCAATATACAAGTGCATCTCATACATTAAAAAAATCCTTGTTCAATAAAAACCAATAAATATAGATTAAGTTTTAAATGGCTGAACAAAATTTAAATAAATGTCAAAATTTTTTATCGTTTTATATGTCTAAGTTCTAGATATAACACATAAAAATGCACTTATTAGTTACTTTATATACATTAAATTTAACTCTATAAAGATGTTATTAAAGCTACAACTTATAATATATTTTGCCTTTAGATATATAAATATATCTAGTTCCAGATAGATATAGATATAGATATAGAAAATCTAGTCCCAGATATATAGGATGAGTTATAACTTAATAGCTATTTATCCAATTATATTTGAGCAATATAAATTGATTATTGAAAAATCATCTTATAACAAGCCAGTATTTGAATAGTCTTTAACTATTAAAGCTTAGATTCTTAAGTAATCAAAAGCTTAATTGCAGAAAACAGAAGAAATTGTCTTTACAAAAACAAGACTTTATTTTTAAGCTAGTTTCCATAAAGTTTTATTAAGAGTGGATCAACATATTCAGAGAACACGATTATTTTAAACATAGAATTTGGTTTAACATTAATGTTATAAACCTTGATTTTGTAGAATTCTTTAAATAATTTCTTTTATAGCTAACTTTATCACACATAAAAAGTTTTGTCATAGGTTTCATTCTTCACAAACCTTTTTGTGACTTATATTAGCTTTATGATTTTATTCTCCTCTTTCTTTTTTCGTTCTTGTAAAACAAAAATCTCACCATAAAAGATCCTTTCTTACCCAAAATGTTTTTATATGTCTTTCTTTATATCTCTTTTCTTTTTATTTTCTTTTTCTGCCTTTTCTTTTTTGCTTTGTTTTTTGTTTTAGATTTACAGAGCAAAGTAAATTTAGTCTGTACACTATAGTTGAACTAAGAAACATAGTGACCAAGTTATTCAAAGAAAAGTGAATATTTCTGAGGAACAAGGTTAGTTCTGCCAGAAAAGTATACTAAGCATATGCTTCATCTCTTTTCTTGTAAACCAATGTGAATTACCATGTAGGAGAAATACATAATTTACAAATGTCAAGTAAAAGAATTAGATGGTATTAATAAGTGCAGAATTTAAGTGAATACAACATAACTGTAAAAATTTTGAATACAGTGTACAAAAATCAATGTATATTTTACTACGAACATATATTTTTAGAGCATGACTGTCTCTTATTTACCAAAAAGAGTATAGCTTTTGCCAGTTAAAAGTCTCAGCAATAAACATGGTAGCAGTTTAGCAAAACAATGTAGCTACTTTTTCAACATATTAAGATGACAATCACGACACAATATACAAGGACAGTTGCACTTTTTGAAAATGAGACATATATTATTAATTAATTAATTAATTAACTTATTTATTTATTTTGTTGAACCGGGGATCAAACTCAGGACCTTGCACTTGCGAGGCAGATGCTGGCACCACTGAGCTAAACCTCCAGCCCTATTATTAGTTTATTAAGCAAAACTTTAAGCAGATAGCTAAATAAGATTAACTAGTGAAGACTTAGTTAATCCTAAACAATCAAAACCTTACAAAAGACAGTACAAACAGAAGAAATTATTTTAACAAGGTAAAAACTCTCTTTTTTTTCTGTTGTAAATTTTACCTAGGATGGATCAATATATTAAGCTTTGTTTTAAAAATAAAGATTGACATTATCTCTGGGTACTACATTTTGAATTCTTTTAAAAATATTTTCTTAGAGCAAACCATCTCTAGTTAGAAATATTTTACTGTTATTTACTGTTTTAAAGTTATGTTATTGAGACAGCTAGGGTGTGGCAAATCTGGCTGGTGAAGAAAGTGTGACCTGTTCATTACAAAATCCCAGGACACATGTGCAGAACAGTTCCCAAGGCCCTGCACATGAAATTCTCCTGAGAACTTGAGCAGAGTTTTAATAGGATGGCCTAAACCTAATATCATCCCAAGGACTGAGTAATACAAAAAGGATAGTCCATGTTGATTTTGGCCACTGTGTTTCCTCTCACATGGATGGCCCATCCTCAGGTTAATATAGTGTGTACTTCTTTTCCTACTTTTACTTGGCCCAAACTTGCTCAGCAGATCCTGTTTCTTTTCCTACCTTTAATAAAACTTTCCTAAAATTTGTGCTTGTCTTGACCAATTCTTTGCTCAGCACAGAAAGAACCTAGAAACCACCCCCAGAAGGAGACACCAGCACTCATTTCCTGCTATGAAGGGGCCCAAGGGAACCTACATTGCCCCATCCATCTCCTATGAAGAACCTTGTGTAACATTTGACATCATGATTTTCTTTCTTCAATCCAGCCAGTGAGCCACAATACTCCAAGGTAGTTACAGGGCACATAAAACTCAGTAGATAGAGTCTACAGCCCCTTCCAGCTGGAAGAAGCTATAGAAGACAGAGACTCCAATACTCCAACTCCCAGTAACATTATGATATATATAATTGTATCAGTTGGGTTTCACTAAAGGAACAGATTTGATATAATATATATATATATATATATATTCATATATATATTCACATATATATATTCACATATATATATATATATAATATGTAACAGATTTAGAAGTTCAGCTCACAGTAGTCACCTACAGAATCAGGGTAGAACAATGAAAATGGGCTGTCTGTGTGCTAGAGAGCCAGAGGATCCAATCAAAAGTTGAAGGGCTGGAGCTCACTGAGGAGTCCAGTGCGAGTCCTTGTCAGAAAGTCAAAGGATCTGTGTTGGAAGACTGGAAGAGTCTGCACTGGAAGCTTGGAGATGGACATCCAGAGACAATGGCAAAGACTGGAGTTCCCCTGAAGAAAGAAAAGCGAGTCTTCCTTCTTTTCTCCCTTCTT
Organism: Heterocephalus glaber; assembly: GCF_000247695.1. The sequence continues at coordinate 8,444,616 of NW_004624802.1, read as the reverse complement.
ATTCAATCCAGGTACAAGCCTATTCTTCAGTAAGTCAGTCTTCCAGACACACCCAGATATGTGCTAAACTAATCATCTTGGCATTTCTTATTCAAGTTGACACCGTAATTAACTATAACACTGACCAATTGAAAACAAAAATATAACATTTAGCTCTTTAGAAAATTATGTCACCCCACTTGTAGGTTTCCAATAGTTTAGGAATCATTTTATTACTCATATGTGTGTCTCAAACTATAAGCATCATATGTAAATATAAGCATTATACATCTAGAAAAGAACATATAACATATATATGTAGAGGTAAAAACCTATAATCTTTGTTTTTAAACCTTGGAAGTCTTTCTTGTAAAAATGAAATGATTTTTTTAAAGAGCCACCTTGTTAGTATTTATTTTTTATTTTGTTAGTATTTTGTTAGTAGTTTATTTTATTAGTATTTATTTTTTACAGAAAAGCAAGCAAGCTTTTTTAGTATCTCTAGGAAGTGCTAGCATTATGTCATATAAACAAACCCATTAGTAGACCAGGTAAATAATAGCCATTTACTCTATGGAAAAAGATTTTTTAAAACTAATTGTTAAATGAGTTGTGTTTATATAGCTTTTTAACTTTAGAAATCTTAAAATGATGAACAAATACAACCCTCAGTCACTTTGAGACTAACTATTTAAAGGTCATTTTAACTTGTTGACCTCTATTTTGACAAAATTTCTACTTTCAGATATTTATTATCCTTCTAGAATAGTAACTCTAAAACTTACTTAAGGGTCAGATATCCTTTGATTGTATATCATGGTTATATATAGATTTCATCAATCTATGAAATACATTTAAGAGACCCAAATAAGTTAAGATGTTCCATTATAAATGTTTATCTCATTTATATTGAATTTACCTATAAAAGCCAAGACAGTATTAGATCCACATAATTAACATTAAGTCTTTGCCAAGAGAAATCCCCTAAAAGTCACTGTACTTGAAATATAGAAAGCAATGGATATTACATCTTAAATTTTAACAAAGACGAATATTACTTTAATTGGCTAACAACCTAAGTAAAACATATTATTACCAACTTTAAAGACATATTTAGAATTTTTGAAGGATCACATATACCTGAAAATTAATGCAGAAATAGACATAGTAGCCTAAATCATCAAAATTTAAGGTTCTTATTTGCAAGTTTTATGTGAGCCTTGAGCCTAGCTATTTTTACCCTCTCATGTGAACTTGGTAACCCTTGAATATTTGTATAACCATTTTGTGTCTGTTTGTTTGTTTTGGAAAGCCCTAATAGAACCTAAAGTCTCTATAAACCCAAAAATTAAAAAATGAAAGCGGTATGACTTCAAAAAATGTTTTTAAATGAAGCAGCTTCAGATAGTCTAACCAGTTATTAAAAACAGGTTAACAGTCAGACAAACAGACAAGAAAATATCAAGAACACATAAAAAATTGGATTTAATAAAAGTACAACCTTAGATGCATTAGCCATGCTGAATTATGATAATCTTTTTCTTAGTTTTAGGTTTATAAATATAAATACATTAGTCACAAGTAGAATCTTTCCTAGGGGGTACCAATTAGTGCTCTTTTATAATATGAGTCATAACAATATTTTTAAAATACTTTATGCTACTCTTGAGTACTTTTCTGTTAACAGTAGACTTATGACCAGTAAGAGTCAGAAGAGGGAAAGCAAGGAGAGCTGTAGATTGCTAGATGGGACTCTTGTTCACTTTTCCTCCTTATTATAAAACCAAGCTTGAGGCCTTATCTTTTTATTGTTTATAATTGAAGAAAAGTCAACTTTTTAAAATCAAACATCTCAACTGTGTCCCAAGTTCATAAAATATAATCTTAAGGTAACTTTTCTGGGGGGACATTGAGTTACTCATCATCATTTAAGACACACTATGTGCCTTTAAGATCTCCCTTATGTGCTTTTAGAAAGAGATAAAGACAGAAAAATGAAATAAAGGGAGAAAAGACAGGATCTCATCGAGGTCCCTGAGTTCAGGCCATGTCAGCTAATCACCTTATCCTGGGGTCAATGCAAAAGCTGCTCCATTTTTCTTGAGGTCATGCTGCACATACAGCTCACCCCATGCTCTGTCCTGTGCAGTCTAGGCATCCCTTCCAGTCATGCAGAAATTTTTCCTAAGATCAGATAACAGGCCAGTCTTATTGCTGTCACAGCCAGGACAATCATCCTTATTATATCTAGGGATGTGAAACATGCAAAAACTTATATAGGGTTTTAAAACTTCTAGAAATATCACTTAACAACTACAAATCACCAACAATTTTAGATAGGGAAATAAACTTGAGACTAAAATATAATACCAAAACTAGACAAAGTAGAGGAAGAAGCAAGCTAGTATTAGAGAAGGGACCCCATGAGGTCCCAGGAAAATACATACAGGCAGAGATAGACAGGCAGGCCTAGGAGGGTCCAGGAAGGTCATGACAGAGGGGCATGGCAAAGCTCTGATGGAATCTTTAAATTGCCATTCAGTAGAAGGAAATATTTGTTCCCTATCCTTTTCCCTGGCAGAGAGAGCTTGGAGCTGCCAGCTGAGGAGGAAGAGAAAGATAAACATCTCCCCTTGCCTCCCCCTCCCCACTGCTCCTCAGGTTCCTCTATCCCCCTTTTTGATATTATTTATCTTAGCTCATGTTATAGCATATAGTGTTTGTATTAATTGGGATTATTGTGTTCCTGTATATGGCATATCTTTATTCCTCTCATTTCCCCTTCCCCTCCTCCCCACCTCTCACCCGTGGGGCCACTTCCCTACTTCAAGAGATCTGTCTCCTTGTCCTTTTCTATCCATCTTTTATCATTTTCTTTGTACTTTGCCTCACTTGAATGAAAGATAACATATGGTATTTAAAGTTGTGTGTCTGGTTTACTTCACTCAATGTTATATTTATCAGTTGCATCTATTTCCCTACAAATGTCTTAAATGTGTCATTCTTTATAGACCAGTAATACTCCTTTATATATAAATACTACATTTTCTTTATCCAGTTGTCTGTTGATGAGTATATAGGCTGCTTCCAGGATTTATCTATCATTAATTGTGTGGCTATAAACTTTGGTATGCCTATTTCTATCATTGTAATATGATAACTTAAGCTCTTTGGGGACAATACCTAGCAGGGGATACCTGGGTCACATGGGAATTTCTAATTTAAGTTCTTTGAGAAATCACTACAATGGTTATACTAGCTTGAATTCCCACCAACCATGCAGGAGGGTTCCTTTTTTACCACAGGCACACCAGCATTTGTTAGTGTTTGATTTTTCTAATGATTCCCATTCTTTTCCAGAATAAGATGGAATATTAGTGTTGTTTTAATTCGCATTTTTCTATTGGCCAGAAATGTTGAACATTTTCTACATACCTTTGTTAACCATTTGTATTTATTCCTCTGTGAAGTGTCTGTTCATTTCTGAAGCCCATTTCTTGACTGGGTCTTTAATCTTAGATGGGTTTGGTTTCTTGAGTTCTTTATATATTCTAGATATCAGTCCTCTGCCTAAGGAGCAGCTGGCAAAATTTTTTCCCATTCTGTTGATTGTCTCTTCACTCTACTGATTCTTTTGCTGTATAAAAGCTTTTTAGTCTGATATAGTCTGATTTGTTGATTCTTGTTGCTATTTCTTGTGTGATTGAGGTTTTGTTTAGAAAATCCTTTTCTACATGTACATCTTCAAGTGCTTTACCTATTTTATCTTCCAGAATTAACCTAAACTTTACATGTAGTTGGTTGATTGAAACTATACCTTTATACCTAAATAAATGTTTGTGTTAATAGATTTTTGAAACTATAAGTTTTGAAACTATACTTGTATATATAAATAAATGTTTCTGCTAATAGTTAACAGTTAAAATAGAACCAAGATATTTCAGTACAAAAAATAATTTTAACATAAAATAAATTAAGTACAAATCTTAAAATATTAAATAATATTTTAAATAACTATACGATGTAATTTGGCTTAGAAAATATGTATTTCTTTCATTTTACATGATAAAAAGACCAAAAAAAGACTAATTCAGTAGCACTAAGTAGGTTCATTTTCAGGTTGTTGCCTGTAAACACCATTTCCCACAAAAAGAGACCAGAGATTATTAGAAATACATATGATTCTGTCTCTAGGCTAACTAAAACATAAAATAAACCTAGAAAATCTTGTGAATACTAGAGTGACTTCAGAAAACTAAAGAATCAAATTAAAAGTGCTATCATTGACCAAAGATAGGGTACTTTGAACATTTGTAAGAAAATAACTGAAATGGACTGAATATGAATATATATATCATTTCTCTTTCCGTGAATTTTGGTCTTTATTTTCCTTATTTTGATAAGGTTGGCTAAGGGTTTATCAATTTTACTTAATCTTTCAAAGAAGCAACTCTTCGATTCATTGATTCGTTGTACTGTTTTCTTAGTTCTAATTGAGGCAATCTCTTGCCTGATCCTTATAATTTCCCCTTTGTATGAGCTTTGAGCATGACTTGTGATAAAGAAGAACAAGCCACGTGTGAAGTAATTTTGCTAAGAATTTGAACCTGAATCTGATTAAGAGTTTAGTTCTAACTAGCAGGTTAGAAAAAAATGCAGGTACAAAGAGATATGTTAAATAATTTAATGAGGGCAATAATCAACACAAATGTGAGTGTGGGAGACTGTAGAGAGAATGGCCTACTTAGCAAATAAATTATAAGGAAAACTTGAAGAGATTAAGAGAGATTTAAGAATAATTTTAACTAATTGCAGAGCATGGACATCATTTAATTTTTGATTTGAATAAACTATAAAAGAATTATGGGACAATTGGGAAAATTCAAACAATGTGAACACATTTGATGATGTTAAAGTCATTAATTTTTATGTATAATTAGAGAGAAATTATATTTTAATAACTGTCTAATCATTTTGTAAAAGACAGTTGCTGTCTTAAACACATGTATGCTATGTTAAATAGCCTCAATGATTTCCCTTAATGATTTTTTCATTGAGTATTCACATCCTTATGTAGTATTCTACTGCACTGAATCATAGTTGGTATAACAGAAGTAATGTTGTGTGGCTTCCGAGCATGTCATAAAAATCTTCCAGTTTTCATTTTGACTTTTTGTATCATTTGCTGTGAGCAAAGTCAGAAAGGATACCATGAATTTGCTCAAACAATCCAGTAAAATATCCCACGTAGGGAAGAAATGAGGATCCCTGCCAATAGTCAATATTAGTTTGTCATCCCTTGAGTGAGCCACCATTTGAAGTAGATCTAGCTCCAAGAAATGCTTCAGATAGATAAAATTCCAGTAACTATATGAGTGCATCTATATAAGAGATCTTAAGCCAAAACTGTCCAGCCAGGTCTCACATTCTTGACATAAAAAAATGACTACTGACTCTAAGCTACTAAACTCTTGAGATACTGCTGCACAGCAAATGATAATTCAGTACACATACTGAAATGCTTATGAATAGTTACATGACATCTGAGATCTCCTACAAAATAACCTAGAGGTCTGGGAGAATAAATAACTATGAGCTGTAAATTGTTTGAACTTGGTAATTGCCACAGTGTGGCGCACTGCCATTTTTCCCACCTTTTTTTTGGTACTGGGGATCGAACTAAGGATCTTGTGCTTGCGAGGCAGGCAGCGGAACCACTGAGCTAAATCCTCGACCCTCCCACTTTTGAATATGTTAGTAAATTTCCACCATTAAAATAATCACCCTATTGATCCAAAATCCCAAGAATATGAAATTTTTGCAGCAATGAGCATGTAGATTGCACTAAAATGTTGACAATATGAATGATTTAGAAATGCTGATGTTGTCAGTAGTATCTATAGCTTACACATATGCTGCCACCACTCAGAGAAATATTAGTTGTATTAAAGAAAAATTATGTAACTATTAAAGGGAAAGGAGAGGAGGAAAGGAAGGAAAGGAAAAGGAAAAAAAGAAAACAGAAGTAAAAATTGAAAACAAAGCTCTCGTAAATGATGAGGGGAAGAAAGGTTGAAGGGAGAGGAATGGGAAAAAAAGAACAATCAAGGTATATCATGTACAGGTACAAATTCTCTATGATGAGCATGATCATTATGTATACCTAGAATGTACCAATAAATTTAATTAATTAAAAAAGACAAACTTTCAAAGTATATTAAAGGTAAAAATCTTAGAAATCTACTAATTCAGGGGGCCTCAAAGGTTATATGGTGTATAGTCCCTCTGTATCATTAAATTCTTTTTTTTGACATATCCACAAAGAAATTCTGTTCACAGTATTGCTATCTTGTATTTTCATTACTTTATTTCTTTACTAAAGTACACAAAGCTTACAGCCCATGCTACTGGTTACCTTTTAAAAAAATAAATAGCATAGAAGATATTTACTTTCACATCCCACTTTAATATCTGAAAACACTTAAATATGTCTAATAAAATATAGAAAAATTGAACACAAACTTCTGAGGCCAGCAATATCAGAAAATCTCATATTTTTAACCATATCTGAAAGTTTCAAGAAAAATAATGAATAAGGAAACTCATAAGGTTTCCACAGTGAAGATAATTGAATAAACAAACTGTATATACATATATGTCATGAGATTTTTGACAACTTCTTGGTTATATACAAAGAACTGCCTTTGGATCTGAAACAAAATGTACTCCTCAACAAAATTTTTATTATCTATCTATCTATCTATCTATCTGTCTATTAACTATCATCTTCTGTCATTTACATCTCTATATCCTTTAGCTAATTCTGCAATACTTGCAAATTTACAACCAATGGTGTATAGTTCAAGAATGGGGTTCTTTTTAAAGCATTGCCTAACCAAAATTATATTCTTCATGAATTTGTATTATAACTTTTAAGATGATTCAAAACATAGTCAGCAGTAACTCTTGGCAACATCCCTGCCATCTCTTAATTTGATACTTCAGGAATCTTGGTTCCCTTAACTCTTCTCCCACTAAATAACTCCTGTTCCTGAGTAGCTGGGCCTTTCAATGTTTCTTTCCTACATGAATCATTGCAAAATGTAAAATTATCCTTACTCCTCCCCACCATACTTTCTAAAGATTATTATAATCATTTCCTTCTACTGCTTACTTTTATTGAAGGATCTATTAACTGCTTTAATTACCTTTCACCTTAGATGATGGAGGATAACCAAGAGGCTGGGAAGACAATGCTCAAATAAGTCTATCACAATCATGTGTAAATGTGAAACCCAGAGATATGTCACATTGTCCTCCTGCAAGAAAGAACTTGCTTAGCAGAGAGGAGTCTGGTGAACAGACATTTTATCTGTCAGCCCTTTGGGGTCAGCCTTAACTACAGAGAACTATCTGACTGAAGGTTATGTCTTCAATTAGTCCCTGGTTGAGGGAAAAACATAAAGTTCAGGCCATTTCTGTCGAAATTTGGACTAAATAAACTGAGTTTGTCAGATTAGCATTGTATTCTTCTGCCCAGTCTTGCACCCTCCATCTTCTTCCTTTCACAAGTATTAATCCCTATCATTTTTGCCCCCCAAAGTTTTAGGGTCTGCTTTCAGAGGACTCAACGTATGCATTAGTCACTGTCCTATAACTGAGGCAAAATGCCTCATATCTGAAAATTAAAGGAAGAGAGGTTTATTTTGGCTCATGTTATCAGTGTGGTCAGTCGAAGGTCATGTGGCTCAAAAGCAGGAATGAGATGGCAGAAGGGCTTGGTGCCCAGAAACTACTCAACCCATGCAAGCTAGTAAGCAGAGAAAAAGATGTGAGGAACCAGAAACAGGAATACATCCTTCCTGGTCATACCCCTAGTGATCTACTTCCTTCAGCCAGCCCCAACGTCCTAACAACACATTCAGCAGTAAACTCATCAACGGATTAATCCACTCATGAGTATGGTCTCCCCATGATCCATTCACCTTCCAGAAGACCCACCTTTGAACACAAGAGACTTTAGGGGGTCATTTTAGGACTAAGCAACATTCAACTGTATATGTGTAGAGTGTGACTTCTTGCAACCTTAAAATTTTTTGTTCTTTATATGAATTAAAATATACTGAAACCTGAAAAAAATCAAATAATAATCATGTGGACATTTGGAGTACTTCTAATTAGTCTTTTTTCTTTTCTGCATTTCATATTTATACTTGAGATGATATTAAAGATGAAAAATCAATGTATGATTGGGTATCCTCATTTATAACCTAAATTCATAAAATAAATGTTTACAGCATTTATATGCACTTGGATACAAGACTGTTAATTTTGGAAGACACTGATTTAAAGATCATTTAATACTTTATAAAAACTCTGGAGGAAAGAATACAAAGTGAATAATAAAGATAGTTGATAAATCACTGCTTTAAAAAGGTATAATACATTAGGGGATTTCAAACAGATAAGTGCTGCAAGAAAGTGAGAGAATGATTTCAGTGAGACAAATGTAAAGTGATCCACTTGGCCATACTAACTTCCAATTCCTCAGCCTAGCCTGGAATGATCTAGTTAAAATGAAAATCAAATAATATCATTTGGCTGCTCTAAGTCTGTCAATGGCTACTGAGGTCATTCAGAATGAATTCCAATATCCTGCTCCTGCTTACTTCTCAGATCTCTTCTCTTCCCACTCATCCCTGTGGCCCATGTTCACTGACCTTGCTGACTGTCACACAAATACACACATTCACATAACCAGAAATTTTCTGTAACTCTTTCCTTTTGGTAGTATATCCTCTCCTCTGTCTGCCTGGCTCATGATTTTCCCCCTTTGAATCTCACAATACTGCTGACACTTTGCCTAACAATCCTTTTTAAAATAGCAAAATCTACCTCTTTTCCTCCAAATTGTTTTCAATACTACCCACTTTAACAGACTCTTTATTTTGCTTACTTATTTTAATTGTTTTCTATCTCACTTACTAAAGCATGAGTAAGTAATTCTTTCCTGTAATTGCTATGTTGCAGCACCCAAACACAGTATCTGACCTGTAAAGAGGTGTCCAATAATTATTTTCATAAATAAATAAGTTGAAACTTTTCTTTCAAAAATTCAATCATGATCCATTTGCTTTGGAAGCTTTAAATAACAGTACTTCTCCAATTTAAAGTTTAGACAAAATCTGTGGTACGTGCAAAGCAAAGAATTACTTTATTTCTGGTCAATTGCATAACCCTTTAAAAGGGTTTAAAGGTCATTTTGCCTTTAAAATTAATCTATGATCTCTTGTTTTATTCAGGTATCTTTGTAAGGCACCACCTATTCTTTCTGATACAAAGTAATAAGTGTACAAATAAACACAAACATCATTCATTTACTTGGATACAAATAGGAATTTATTGTAAACAATTTGTTTTTTTGAGGGATACGGAATGGTTTAAGATTAAACTGCTGTGAGAGCAACAGGAAAAATGTGCTCTTACTTCTTCCTAAGATGATTCTTTTAAAATCCCTACCTGGCTAGGTATGAAGTAAGTTCCCTACTATGCATATTTATTATTCACTTTTTTAAAAAGTGTCAGAGGAGTTATTAGTATGTTGTCTTTGCCTGAGTGTGAGGACTGTGAACTCTGCCAGTAAGCAAAGTTTTGGTGAAGCTTTTCAGAAAGGATGGGACTGTCTCCTCAAAGAATAGTAAGACCTTAATGGTCTTTTATTGGATTATCAGAGAAACTCATGAAGCAGCATTACTATATACGCTACTGTTAGTACAACTCATTAAACAGAGTTACAGTCTAGGTTTTGCTAGGAGTAGTATAATCTCTACTCACTTTACAATGACTCATTTGCATATCACGTATTTATAACAAATTCGCCCCTGAAAATGAAGATATTCCAGTACTATCTTACCTAAAGAATTCTGGATAGGATGAAATGTGTGATGGAGAAATTGCATGATTAGTAAAAATTAATTTGAATTCTGACACTGTCTCCTACTAATTGTGGCACTGGACAAATTATCAAGCCTGGAGAACCAATTTCACTTTCTAAAAACAAATTAAATTCCATGTCCTAGTTAGTAATAGACTAAAAGACTTACCTATAAAAGTTGTTATGAGGATTAAATGAGGTAATGCTCTCAAGGAGCTTTACAATTGGAAGCTGTATACATATTTGTTCTAACTAAGCAAACAGCCTGGCTGGGAGGCAAAGAGAAAGTTAGATGCTTTGAGTAGACAAAGCTTTGACAATCTATTTGCATCCAAACTTCATTTGAAGAGAGGAAAGTAGTATTCACAGGGTTTCTACCACAGAGCAATCCAACCAACATAGATATCAGCACTCAATAGCCCTTGTGCCATCAGCCAAGGCAGAGCTGAACACAGCAGGTCACCAATCATGCATGCTCTATTAGCGTTCTCATTCCTAATTTATTGGATCAGTTCAACAAGTTCTTCAGTTTGTTGGCAAATTATAATTGAAGTTTATTATATTAGTGCCCATCAATAGCTCACAGAGGAAATAATTTCACTGTTCTGATTATAAAGGCTTTATATCCCCAATGTTAATAAAAATCAGCAACATGTATATATTTCTCAAGACTTATGTAAGTGGATAAATAGGCAGATAGAGAGACGCACAGACAGATAACATATGCAATTTATCAATTTCAAATTGCACAATGAACAGTAGCCATTACTAGTACAATATTTCTTTTCTTTCTGCATGGAAGGCAGCACTTTTCACCCATTTTGTAGCCATTGAAATATCATGTTAAGGCACAGGCACTGAAATATTTATGATGTTTCTGTCTCTCATTTTCACCTCTTGGAAAGTGACTTGCTATGCTGTGGCAGCCAAGCCTAGAACTCCAAGTTAAGGGAGAGGTCAGAGGCCCCAGAGAATCACCCAGGCTCCTCTTGGACTTAGTCCAAGCAAGCAAGAAAAGTTACTAGAAATAACTAAAATTTTGGATTATTCTAACACAGTGTAGCCTACTTAGATTGGTAAAATAATAACAATATGTGTACACGAGTAATTTATCTATGTGACATTAGAATGTAGTCTTATTTTATACTTAGAATAAATGACAATGCTTCCTTGCTAAATATTTTTGTTATAAGCCTTCCCATACGGTCCCTCTGCCCAGTGTCATTATCACCAATAGAATTAATTCGGGTTCAGCAAAGCAAAAATTTTATTCTTTTTTCAAGGTGTGGAGAAAGGAGAGTTCATAGTCTAAAGACACCTGCTCCCTGAGGTTGCGGCAAAATGTGCTTCTTTTTATTAACAAAATGAGGAAAAAAGGAAACCATGTGCAGATCCTCTTTTGAGTGGGCATTTTTTAAACGCATGTCATCTTCTGTGTCAGGCCAGGCTGTCATCATCTTGGATATACATCAGGTGAGCTGGTTTTGCTGTTTGGTCTTCTGCATTGGTACTTGAGGAGCAAGCAGAGCTGCTGAAGCTGGGGAGGCACACAGTATATGAAAACAGGAGAGGGCTACTCAGGAGCTACTTGCTCAAAATGATTTTAATGCTTATTAGTTTTATGTATCATAATTTACTCAATAAATTCAGTATCAGATATGTAGTTTATTAACTTTTAATCTAATTACTTGTATATTCCTTAATATCCTTAAAATAAATTCAGATATGGAATTGTGCTGATTCATATTCCAAGTACAGAAAAAATTTCTTCTTCTTTACACTCTTACATTACGGTGTGTGGTTAACTTTTTCTAGTTGTTAACTAAAACTTTCATTTGGGTGCTGTTTTAATCTGAATTTTATTAATTTGAAGTGAACTTGAATGCTGAAGTGTTTTATGCCCCTTTGTGTAATGACTAATGATCAAGATCTCTTCAGCAGTTTTTTTTCGCCCCATTAAGTTTACTGGTACATTTTAGGTATAAAATACAGTTAGATTCATCATTGGGATCTTGTACCATTACATGAGTATCTTGGTTCTTATTTCTTTTCCCCATTCCTCTGCCCTCCCTTCACCCCCTCCAACCTTCCCTATTTGCAAAGACTTTGTTTCCATTTTTTTCCTTTTCTCATATTTTTTC
>NW_004624802.1:8396750-8429972 GCF_000247695.1 Heterocephalus glaber | reverse complement strand
ATTTGTTTCCTATGTTGGGATTCCATCATGTTCCTCAGATCCTCTATTTTTTTATCTGTGTCCTCTCTAGATTTATTAATCATGTCTTGAATCATGAGCATAATCTTTACTATTATCTGAGTAATTATTTCTGATTTCATTTTTCCCAGATCCTCTATTGTTGTCAGTTCAGAGAGTCCAGGTGGTTGAGTATCAGATTGTTCCATCTCATTTCCCTTTGGGGTTGCTGTGGGTAGTCCAGAAGTCTGTTCTTGAGGCTTGTTTAAGTGTCTTCTCATTTCCACAGGGGAGGGGGTGCTTCTTGCACCTGCGTGGCTCACCTTCTCTACCCTAGGAGTGTGGGATGGCAGCGAGGGAGCTTCCTTCCAGGTGCTGGGACTGGCTCACCTTCTCTCTCTTCAGCAGTTTTATGAGATGTAAATCTGTTTTAATGATTTGCAAAACCTTGATGGTAAGAAAATTAATCAGTTTTTGCTCAATATATGATTATTTCTCAGGTAACCTTTTGTGTTTTGATGACTTTTGCTTTAAGATATTGTTGTTAAGATATTTTGTTTTCTTGAATTGCTTCATGCTTTCCCCTAAAAATCTAGAGAATTCTACATTTTCAGTCCCCAAATTTCTACATTTATAGTATTAATAGTAATTATTTCCAAGATTAATATACCCAACAAATTACAAATAGTTATTACAAGTACTCTTTGTAGCTTGACTATTACATGCATTTCTGATTGCTACATCTGAAGAAGAAAAATGTAGATGCAGAGCATTGCAAGTGGAAACTGGTATCAGGTTGCACTAGAGTGGAGTGTTACTTCTCTGTGCAGGAAATCCCCATCACTTGTTCATATGGCCCTTACAGTGTTCTGTCCTCCATGGTTTTCCATACATATTTTTATTGATCTGATAGTTACTCATTGAAGAGTTAGCATATGCCAAGAACTGGTAAGCAGGGCTGTCACCTATGGTGGTGCTTTTAATCTTTATTTTTTAAGTAGAAAATTTAAAAGATGAAGTTATCTCATCTATTAATTGAGAAAAAAGTAGATATATGCTGACTGCTTTTTGCATAAAAGACAATTATGAAAGTATTGAAATTGGAAAGATTTATAGTTTATATGCATTTCTCTCTATAGCTGTACATACACATATGTTCATAGTATCTATAAATACTTATTCAATTGTTTAAGGGACAAATTCAAAGGCTCTCTAATATAAGCAACTCTACTATGAACTTAAAATAAGTGAAAAAGGTATCTGACTTCCACAATGATACAAGTTTTCATATGTAGTTGGATATATTCAAAATGACAGGTGATTAAAAAAACAGAATCCTGATTTTCAGCCAGACATGGTGGTACATGCTTATGATCTCAACACTCTTGGAGGCCAAAGCAGGAAGACTATAAGATGGAGTCCCCCTATGCAATTTAGTGAAACTGTCTCAAAAAAGGCAGGAAGTTGGAGAAGTAGCTCATTGTGAAAGCACTGGATCCAATCATCAGTATTAAAAAAAGAACCCCAACATTTATAAGAAGAATATAAAATCATATAGACACTTTGGGAAAAGCTTGGGTTCCTCAAAATATTAAACACAGAAATACCATATGGCCCAACTATTGGACACTTAGGTATACAACCAATGAGATTAGATCTGGTGGTCTCAAAAGAAGTAGAAGATCCACAGTTGGAGTTTTGAGGAGCACAAAATAAAGCATTCTGAGGTACTTTATAAGTGGAAGTCAGTAGGGGGCATGTCAGTCTTCTGAGAACTTTGAATTTTTCTCTGGAGACTTGCATTTAGAGGCAGCAGGGCCTAGAGAAGCATGTTCTTAGTCTGGTTTCTTAGGGTTTCATGACTTCTCACATGTCTGGTAAAGAGAATTTCTAACCTATCTTTCTTTTTATACTCTCTTAGGCAGTATCAATCTTATTTTAAGAGGTCAGGGTACACTGTATGCATGCAGTTTTTGATATTTTAAAATCTTAAATGTAAGAATTTTTATTCCCAGGAAGCTCTAATGATTTATGATTGGTTAGTTACTAGGTATGCAAACAAAAATGTACCCTCATATGATCAAACAAAACTGACCAAATTATAATGATAAAGGAATCCATCTACACTTCTCTCATATTTGATCAAGCAGAAAAACAAGATTTGAACAATATAATTACTTGCTAATGACTTATTGAACAACCATACTTTTTACTCAAAAATTAACCTTACTTTTTTCAAAAACAGAGAATATTTTTGCAAATTAACTATGTATTGAGGAATAAAAGTCTTACCAAATTATAAGAGATTGGCATCATGCAGCTTCATTCTCTAATCATAATGTAATTAGGTTAGAAATCAATAATGAAAATAATTTTTAAAAAGAAAAATGTGTTTATTATCATCTTTAAAACTTAAATAATTGGAGAGGCAAAGATGAATTTTAATAGTAACTAGACAGTAATCGTTAATGCTGAATTAGAGAAATTTATAATATCATAGAGTCATAGTATGGAAGAAATAAATACTGAATGTCAATGAATTTAAAATTCAACTTAAAAAGTTACATAGTTGCAGAAATAAGTGAAGAAATCCAAACAGCAATAGCACTATAAGCATATAAAATAACAGGATAGCAAATAAAAATATAATAGGCTGAAGAAGGACAAAACCAAGTTCTGTAAAACCAATAAAATAGATATCAAAAGAGAGAATAAACAATAAAATGAATAGCAAAGTAGGCCATAACTATAGTCACAGCAGAGATTTTCAAACCACTCCTGGAGGACATACCAGTTATTTAATGGATTGGACCTCTTCAAATGTAAGCAGAAATTAACTTTATTTTCTCTTTTCCTTCCCTGAAAAGGTATAGTAAAAAATAATTTGTTCTTTCCATTGGAAAACAAAAAGCTATATAGCAAGCCCTATACTTTCTGTGGTTTCTCAGAAAACCACATTTTAGTAATTAAAGTCAACTCCAGGTTAACACAATGTGAATACCTTGATCTTTGCAAACAATCCCTTTCCTTTTCCATGTAGTGTCTGGTGAGTGGTAGGAGTGAAGAAAGATGATGGTCTTCTCTTCCCTGCTCCACCTTTCCACCATAGAGTAGCTGCAGAGTTTTGCTCCTTAGGGAGAACATTAAAGGGTAAAGGGGACTACGGGAAAAGAACAATTGTGTATGTGACTAATAGTTTGCCTCTGGATGTGGCAGGTACAGTCTTATTTGGTATTACTTTCATGAGTATTTTTATGACTTCCTCAGAAATCTACCATTGTGGATCCTCTGACAAAAGAAACCTTTGCTGTTAGGCCTGGTATAATTCCCCCTCAGTTCTTAGTTCTGAGTTTTTAGCTAAATCATACTGTTTCTCCAGATAATCCTCCTGGATTAAGTGCTTTTTCTGGTGACTCTTGGCTAATTCCCTATTATGGATATACACCTTTGCCCTCTTTTTTTTTCCCTCCGGTGCTATTGAACTACATTTGGATTTCAGCTCAACAGAGCCATTAGTCATACAGACACAAATTTCTCTTCCATTACTATGTTGACTCCAGACTACCTCTTGCATTTAGTTGTACCCATGAGAATTAAACATCATTCCCTGCACAATCTCAACTCCAGGAGACACTTATGAACCTCTCTGCATTGTACTCTTAAAATCCTCTTCTGTCACCTTCCTAAGGAAAAAGAAAAGGAAATTGCTTCTCTCCCACACAAAAGGAGGAAGGCAAGAAGAGCACATTGACAAATCTTTCAGTAGATGTGGATGTTTCCTTCAGGCATTAATAACTCTTCATACCATAATAGTGGATAATAAAGAAATTCTGACAATCTTGTTAAGTCCTAACTTGTTGTAAGAAGTGGAGTAATTGGTAGTTGCTGTATTTTTCATTGTGGGGTTGCAGCTAAGCCTGAGACAGGAGTCCCAGTCTAACAACGCATTATGTTACAAATAACATTGTGCAAATTAATTGAAAATTTAGAAAACAATAGAATATTTGAAAAATTTACTCTAGAAAACTTTTCTAAAAGTTTCTGACTAGGCCTAATCATTAAAATATTGAATCAACATTTACATGTGTAATATATCACCTCAAAAGACAAACAAAAAAATGGAAAAATCTACATTTCATCATGCAGTTTCAAAATTGTAGCAGTTCTGGCCACTGAAGTAAGACAAGAAAAAGAAATAAAATATTTGATGGTTCAAAGTGGAAATGAACTTAGTCATAATTATTCAAAGAAGATTCATTTGTCCTACAGAAGAAGCCCAGAGAATGCACAGAAAAGTTATTTGCTTCGGTTTAACAAGATACAGTATCAATCTCCTTCCTATGTATCACCACAAAGAGTTAAAAACTCAATTTAAGAAAAATGTTTAATGTGGTTAGGAATAAATCTATCAAATATATGGAAAGATTTTCAGAAAAATTTTACAGAATTATGTTGAAATATATTAAGGAGGACCTAAGTAACTGAAAAAACAGCCATATACATCAAAAGTTACTGTTAGAAAGGTGCCAATTCTTTTATAAAAAGGGCTATGAGGGACCCCTGCAGTGGATCTCAATCTCTTGCTCTGTGCTACGATCCCTGACATGAAGAAAGATTTAGAGACAGAATTAAAGAGACAGAGATGGGGAGCTGGAATGACCAGTGCTTGAGCAAGCAAAGGCTTGAGCAAGCAAAGGCCCCCAAACAACCAGGACTGTTGATATTTATTGGTGACACAATCATTGTTAGGTTGTTGTGAGGGGGCTACCTGAAGGGGCTATGTATGGTTGCTAGGGATACGTTGCTGATGCAGGCAAGACTTGTAAAAGAAGAGACAAAGCATTCTTGTGTTAGTCTGGAAATGGAATTTAGGTAAGAGTCACTCTGACCTCTGCTGTGTGTTATTTCATATCTTTGGTCAGATTCACTTCTTAAAATAAGCCAGTTGCAGGTTTAACTTTTTATAGCCTGCACTCCTGCAGCCTACTTTGGGCATAATCAATAGGGTGGTCAAGCACAAAAGGCCACTTGTAAATGTGTTCATATGGAAACTAGTGACATGGAAAATTATACTTAAAATTATTCATAACTGATGTATCATTGGATTTTTTTTGTATACTAATAGGAGTAAATATACTACTGTTTTAAGATATACTTAAATAACATTTTGGATGCCTATAAAAGTATATTTACACAAATATAAGCTTGATCACAAAGGCAAATATATATAGCATGTGACTCAATATGACAATAATATATTTACAAATATTTTATACATACATAAAATATGTATCTATATTTTAAAATATGGTTTAAAACATACTTTAAAATGGTTAATTTCAATTATTGGATAGTTCTTGTTTGAAAGGGTGAAAAATATGATTCATATTATATCTGAAATTTTTAACAAAATGTAATTAAATTTTAATTTGTTTCAACACAGTGGGACACTTCATTTTATCTCTCTTTGCAAAACAGTAGACTCTATGCAGTATTTCTTTGATTGAAATAGATCCTATATAGTCCATATATTTAGCAAATTTCCTAACTTTATATTTCTCTTTCAAAACCAAGAACAAACAAAAGTCTTCCTATACCTTATAGCAATACTAGAAAACCTATAGCAAGTGTGCTGCAGTGAGCTATTTGTATCCTTGAAAACTCTAAAAGATTCACCATCACTGTCTTATAGGATAGAAAAAAGGACTCTACATCAAGTTTCTATACAGGGTAAGCTTATTTTTAATTAATGTACTGAATAAGCTTCAACAGTATTTTCTCTTATTTTCAAATATTTATCAAAAAAAGTCATTTGCTAAGGAGCATTAGAAACATTCCTCATTTTATAATTTTCATATTGGATAAATCTCTTTTTAAATTCCTGCCTGCCATGATTTCAAAAGACATATGATATAGAGAATCAAAGGATGGATTTAGAAGATTCCCAAATGGCTTAGATATTTCAAATAAAATAGAAGAGAACATTCTGAGATGCACATGCATCTCAGAAGTACCAGATGATGAGAGTTCTATTTACCAGTCACCTATTTAGAAGTAACCTCTGAAGTGAAGCCTGAATTCATTATCCTTTCTTGTCATAATTGGTATTTCTTGAATGTTATATTTTCCGTCACAGCTTGCATTTTAATGCCACACTAAAAAATAACGGAAAAAAATCATTTGATGAAGTCAAAGATGCATTTAATTTTAGTGTATATTAATTAGCTTTATTAAAATTAGCATTTTTGAATTTCTAATTGTTTCTAATTTATGAAATGTCACTCATTTTCTCATGTTTTGTATTGTAATTATATTTGCATGGAAATAAATTTTATTTGTCTCTGTTGCTAAAACACTGAAGAATTGTCTGCAAAACAAATTCAGAATGTTTCTAATTTATGAAATGTCACTCATTTTCTCATGTTTTGTATTGCAATTATATTTGCATGGAAATAAATTTTATTTGTCTCTGTTGCTAAAACACTGAAGAATTGTCTGCAAAACAAATTCAGAATATTTCTATATTTTTGTGTTGTCAACAAAATATTCATGAATTTAAAACATGGCAACAACAGTACACATGCTGCAGTTGTAATTACCATTGCTTAGTAACACCATGTCTCTGAGTGACAGTGGGAATTAACTGAATAATTATTGCATGTGCTTCTGCTTAGAGTATTTTCTCAATATAGTTCTGATCCCTAGGTAGACATTGCCTGTTTAGGTGAAGACATTTGAGACAAATACTGATTCTACTCCATAAGCCATCAGTGTAATCAGTCTTAAGCCAACAACAGCCCATGATTAACCACATAATAATTGGATCATTCTTTCAGTGTCAATACATTAGAATCTGTGTGGAAAGCATTCAGGAAAACTGTTTACCAGAATTAAATTTCTCTAGAGAAATCAAGCACAGTACAATTAACAGAAAAAAAAGTGAAATGTTCATGTCCTGGTTTAATTAGAAATGCACCACATCTAAAGTTCCCACTGGTACTTCTTTTTATTGAGTAATTCTGATGTTTTCCCCTAATCTACTATCCACATCCTAGATGAAAAATAAATGGTAGGGGACAACCTTCAACCAACACTCTGATGTTCTTTATTCTAGAAGCTATGACAATAAAGTAAATTCACTTGGTTCACAAAATTATAGGATTATTTTCACTGTGACTCTAGAATCTGATGTCTGTTATGCATTCCAATACTTTATTTCTACAAATACAGTTGACACTATGGTAGAGTAATTTTTTCATCACAAAATTGAAGATCAGGAATAGTATTTTTATAATTATTAGACCCAACTGGATTCTGTCTACACAATGCCATTGGGATGTTTCTCAAATGCTAGTTAACATTGGTAGTTTTCCAATAGTGAGCTTCCACCCAACTCCTAATGTTGAGGCTTTTCTTTCATACTAACTCTATTCTTTGGGAATCCAAGAAGCTGGCCCTGGTCCCTGGGCTATGTGTCATAGCTACAGCCGCAAAGCCAATTTGCACATACACTCTGTATTCTTGGAACAAGAGTAAACAACTTTATTGAATGGGTCATGGGTAAAAAGCAAGCCACAATTTATAAAAGCCATTTTATGGATAGTAATAGAGACCAGCTAATATAGCTCTCCCAGAAGGCAAAAAACAAACAAACAAACTCTGCAAGTATTAAGGAAATGTTTCCAAAACTTGGAAATAAAACAAAAAATGACTGCATGTTTTTTCATCCTTTCAATGCCATATTGGGCCATTGTCTGCTAAACCTGCCCAGAATTTGAGTATCAAGCTATATATAACTGTTTGACTTATTATTTTATAGGCCCATGGCCTATAAAAATGAAGTATTATCTTGGAAATGTGAGAAATTGCAATTTATTTGTCTCAGTAAAAATGCAAATATTTTTTGTCTAGAAAAACAGTATCTATGTATACATCTATAACCATATCTATATCTATACCTATATCTATAGCTATGTATCTCCAACTTTTCTGGCTATATTGCCTTTAAAATATCTTTGTATTTAATTTAGTAATTTTTATGGCTTTATATCTGGATGTCTGGATGTCTGGAGGCCTTATCTCCGAGGCCTCATATATTCATAGTTGGGGTTTTTGAAAGTGGCTCGATCATGGGTTTGTGATATTGGATTGTAGATGTATGGTACTAGATTAGTCCCCTCATTGGTTTAGCATAGTTCTGGGTGTGGCTGAATAGATTTACTGAAGATGGAAGATACACCCTGGTGTGAGTGGCACCAACCAATAGGTTTATAGCCTGAATGAAATAACAAGAGAAAGCAGAAGAAAGACTCTGCTTCTTGCCTACCATGCCATGAACTGTTTCTGCTCTGCAATGCCCCTCTACCATCCTTCCCTGTCTTGGAACCAGACAACTATGGACTGAAACCTCTATAAACTGTGAGCTGAAACAAACCTTTCCTCCTTTAACTTGTGAGTAGTGGACATTTTGTCCTAGCAATGAGAAAGTAACTAAGACAGTAATAAAATTTTTCAGTATCTATTCTTTAGTTGATTACCTAAACATGTCTGATATCCTCTTGAATCAGCTTTATCATCTAATTTATTCTATCATTAATAAATTAAATAATTCTGTGATATGTGCTTAAATATTTCATAGAATTATAATTATTTAATTTTAACATTAGCTCCAGAAAAAACTGCAGCATTCCCATTTGCCTTTTATCTCCACTTCTCTGGTGGTAACATCTTATATAAAGATTAAAACCTGGAAAATAATATTAATATAAAAGTACTATTATAGAATGTATTCATAATCATCAATTTTTAAAAATCACTCTTTGTATGTATAATTCTATAAAATTTCATCATATATACTTACATGATTATCACCATCTTTATCAAAATAGTGTTCCATCATGCTATTTCTTTGTATTCACACTCTGTGCAAACCCTATGTCCAGCAAGCATTCACATGTCCTCTATTACTACAGTTTAGTTCTTCTGAGAATGCTATATAAATAAAATTATACTTTATGAATTATTTGATATTGGGCTTTTTAATTCAGCATAATTCTCTTGGAGCTTATCCAAGTTGTAGTATCAACAACAATAGTAGGTTTTTTTCAGTATTGAATAGTTTTCCATTTAAAGACTATGCATGGTTGGTTTGTCCATTTACTAATTCAAAGATATTTCGATTGTTTTTAGTTTTCTACTATTACAAATAAAGATGCTATAAATGTTCACATATTCATGAGTAGGTATTTGCATGAATATAATCTCATTTCTTTATGCAAAATATTCAGAAGTGAGATCATTGTTCAATATGGTGAACATATGTTTAGATTTATTGAAAATGGCCAAGATGTTTTTCAGAATTTTTGTAACGTTATACATTCCACTAGCAGTGTATGAAAGATTCAGTTATTCCTCAACCTCACCAGCACTTATTCAATTGATGTGAAATGATATCCACGGTGGTTCTCAACTGCATCTAATTAATGGCTCATGATACTGTGCATATTTTTATGTGTTTAGCCCATCTGTATATTCTATTAAATCTAATTAAGTATTTTGCCTGCTTTTAAAGTATATTATCTGTGATCTTTCTTTGAGCTTTCAGAATCCTGTTATATATATTCTGTTATAGGAGCTTATTGACCACAAGCTGAGCATTTACATTTTCAGTTATTGTAATGTATTCTTTGCTGATATTTTTTGTTTTTCCATAGATTTCAAGATTACCCATGATTGTTTACTAGAGCATTTTTACATTATCCCTGTTAAAGCTCTTGACAGACAATTCAAATGTCTATGCTTTTATTGTCATTGTTATTTTTTGTGTTTGCTCATTTGGCTGGGGGTTTTCCTGTTTCTTGTTATGTTGAGTAATTTTGGATTCAATCTTCGACATTTTGAATATTATACCCTGTGCTTCTGGTTGTTATTTAAAGCTCTTTTTTGAACTAGTATTGGTTAGGTTCAGAATGCTTATTCTATCCCTCTCTTGTGGGCTATACTTCAAATGTCAATTTAGATTAAAGAGTTTCTGCAGTGCCATTTTGATCTGCCTTGTTTGTTTACTGCCAAGAGACCAACTTGAATCCTGGGAGGTTTTCCAAACCACAATCTGTTCCCAAAGCTTTTGCTCTTCTGATTCTGATTTGTTTTATGCATGGGCCCCTTGGAGGTGAGCCTAGGACCTCAAATACAAATTTAAAGCATTCTTTTATCCAGCTCCCTCCTTTCCAGAACCTCATATGCATTCTACAGGTAGTTGTGACGGGGTAGAGTGCAAAGTTTCTGCTGTCATTTACTTTGTACAAGACAGGGCAGCCAGCCAATAGGAATCCTCCCCAGAGTCCTTACCTGTTTCTGTCTACAAGACTTTCCCGGGTAAGTCTAAACAGCTCAGTTTATATGTCAAAACACTGAATATCAGTGGCTTCTCTCTTTTTGCCTAACGATCTTCCTTCTCCTCTATGCCATGTGGATTTTTCTGACTGCTTGAAGGCAGGCTCAAAAAATATACAGAAGCAAGAGAGAGCAAATAGATTAATATTTCAGAAAGATGTCACATATTTCTACAGGCATTCTCAATGCAGGCTGTCAGTTGGATATGGAAATACGTGTTTTTGATTACTATGCACAGCCTTGGTTTTTTGTTTGCATTACTGTTGACATATCATCCACGATGATGGCTTTAATAAGGATTTGCTGCTTTTCACTTTATAATTTCCCCCAGAGCTGCGTTATGGAGTGTATGGTCATAAAGCTTTAGTAACTTTTCTCAGAAACAATGATGCAATTGAGGATTGCACTCAGATGTAGTATTTGGATACCAATAAGTCATTGGCATGATTATTAAAAAATTGTTTTAGGCCAAGAAATAAGAATTTAGAAGTTATGAAGTCCCATTTTCAAATCTTAGATTTGCAGCACAAATTTGAGGAAGGTTACTAATCCCTTAGAGACTCATCAATGAGTGATGACCACAACCATGGAAAAATTGTAAGGTCTAGTTAATGTTTTATATAAAGAGACTACTCAGGACACTTCCTGACAAAGTAATTTTCAGTGCACTTATTTAGTATGCACATAAAGAAGAAAATGACATTAAGTGTTGTTAATAATGTGAAACAACTTTAAAATTTAAACTAAAAATTATAATTCAAGATAGGATTATTTCAGATCAAAAGGGACTTTCTAAGAGAACTTCTCATTTTACAGAGAGCAAAACTGAGGCTCCATGGCATTAAATGACTTCTTTGTTATATTTCATGTATTCAGAGACAAATCTGGACTCAGAACTCTCCTCTACTAATCAGTAGACCAGTAAATCTTAACACTATGGCACAAAACATCTCATATACAACCATCTAAAATGGAATATATTATAGTTATTGATCTTTACAAGAGGCTGTAACATACTGTAAAATGCACATGGTATATAAACTATAACTTTAATGCATCATAAACTAATATCATTAACTGATATTTTAACTGCAACAATCATTAAACATTTAACAAAAACATTGCTTTAGAACAAAGAAGCTCTTGGAGATGATATAAATGATTCCGGTAACTTCCAAAGGATATATTAGGAAGTTTAAATAGGAACTTCTTATATCTATAGACGAATGTAACAAAGCAATTTAAAAGCTATTCCATTGATTTCTTTCTTTAGAAATATGACTCTAGCTATGGAACTTTTGAAGGTACAGTTAGGACTTTGGGGGGAATTAAAAAATGTTTTGCAGTATGTATCCCAGAGAAGCTTGACATTTTGCAGGAGAGTTTTTAAAATTTCCTCTTGCTCATACTGAATCTGATGCCGTAAACAACAAAAACAAACAAATTAGTTTTCTTTATTTTATGCTAGCTAACAATGAAACAAGTGGCACCTTATCTACTATACCTTCAGTTCATACTCCCCAAAGTGCTACAGGAATAAACACTTTCAATTATATATCTTATTATCAGGATGTATGTGACCTTTGGCTGGCATTGTGTTGTTAGTACCTTCTCCTGGAATGCAACACAATTTTGGTGCTCACTCTTTTTTTTTTTGTACTGGGGATCGAACTCCAGTCCTTGTGCTTGTGCAGTAGGCGGCAAAATCACTGAGCTAAATCCCCGGCCCTTGGTGCTCACTCTTGCACTGAAGCTGGACGATCCTGTAGCTGAAGCTGGATGGGTTCTCTACAGATGAAAATTCAGTGACAAAATGTAGCAGTCCTTGTCTGTGTCCAGGTCTCTGCTTAGCACTCTCCAACAATCATCCAAATCCTTTACCTACCAATGAGAGTACATCCAGTGTCTGCCTCAATTCCTTTACCCAAGGCTGTCACTTCACTGATGTGAAATTTGTTCCCCACTGTCTTGTTTCCTTTTAAGACCCAGGCCAAAGAGAAAAATCTAATTTATATATGATCTCAGAGTTATCTTCATTTAACTAAAGTTTTTTTGCTTATATTACATTGACCAATGCATTAATACCTTTGATTTGTGATCTACATTTGAGGTAAAACATCTGGTTGGAATTCTGATATTAAGACAACTTTCAGAGGCAAGAAAGGAAAAGAAAAAATATGAGAAAAAAAAAATAGAAACAAAGTCTTTGTAAATAGGGAAGTGTGGGGGTGGGGTGAAAGGAGGGCAGGGGAATGGGGAAAAAATAAGAACCAAGATACTCATGTAAAGGTACAAGATCCCAATGATGAATGTAACTGTATTTTACACCTAAAATGTTCCAATAAACTTAATGGGAAAAAAAGGACAACTTTCAGTTTTTCACCAGGAAGAAAAACTAACAATGTTTTTCATAAAACAACTTACTTTCCTTCTTTTGTCTTCTAAGATTAATCATAAAATGAAATCTTAATTACTAATCTAAATAAAGAATACTGTACTTTTATGTATTTTGCATTCATTTATTGATTCTTCATAATATTAAACTTTTAAAAAAAGAAGTTAACTCTAGAATTTGACCCATTCTATTGCAATGTGACATATGTTTCACTGTCAAAATTATTTGATTCCTCTTTATCAACAGTCTCAATTTGAATCGCCTCAGTGTTTAGCATAGCATTTCAGGATACTTAAATGTATCTGGATGTTTTTCGTAGATTGGTAATTCAGGGGCCCTATTTATGTTAAAACCAAAAATTCCATATCATAAGAAAATGTAACAATGTGCAAATCTTTTTTTTTTTTTTTGTACCGGGGATCAAACTCGGGTCCTTGCACTTGCGCAGCTGGCGGCGAAACCACTGAGCTAAATCCCCGGCCCAACAAATCTTGTTCAATGACAGTGGTTCCTGATATTTGGAAAATTTGCATAAATATAGTTTGGTATCTGTCATTCAAGTTGTTCTCCAATTGCCCCTTACAAATTCGTCTTGATTCCTGAGCAGAAAGCCTAGAATATGAAGTATATAAAATAATAGGGCTGGGGATTTAGCTCAGTGGTTTCGCCGCCTGCTGCACAAGGGCAAGGACCCGAGTTTCATCTCGGGTACAAAAAATAAAAAAATAAAAAAATAAAAGCAGGTGAAAATTGAAAATTCCTTTCTTAAAGTCTGAAAAAAAAATCTAGGGCATGAGGCATCAGAAATGTTCTGGCAGTTATAAAGGCAAGGAGGGGCGGAGTCATCATACGGGCATGGATAGGAGATGATGACCGAAGTGCAGCCATCTGTAGAGGCTGGAGGGCCTTGACTGTGTCAGGCACTGCTGCAGTACACAAGCCAGCTGGCATCGCCCCAGCAGAGTACCCTCAGCACCCTCAGCAGAGCTGCTGTAGCATCCATGGCAGCCCTGCTGGCAAGCAGCGCCTTCTCACTACTTCCAGGAGAGAGCCTTGGAAAAGGTCCTCCATGGCAGACAGCTGAGGGAGAAAAGCATGCTGTGCACTGTGGCTTTGTGTCGCAAACTCTTTTTTTTTTTTTTTTCCAAAAAGACTATCACAATTACCTAGGGCAGAAAAGAAGGCAAAATGGTCGATTAGAAGGTTGTTTTATGGCAAATTCATTATGCGCCCCTTGAGAAATCTCAACTGTATAGCACACTTTGAAGAAAAATGGGTTTACTAGTAGGAGGCAGGAAAAAAATGGTTTTGTAACAGTATCTTCACAACTCCCAGTTCTTCTGCAAGCCTAAGAGAATATTCTATTTAACTCCATTGTTTTCAAGGGGAAATTTATATAGAAAAAGAAGGTAGAAAATACCACCTGAAAGATACATATTTTGGAGAGAAAAAAGATGATCATTCTTTTTTTTTTTTTTTCATTTTCTGCTTTGTGAAAATTTGGGGCCATTTAAAATATTTGCTAGTAAATGCTTCTAAGTCTTTTCTTCTTTAAATGCTGCTAAATGAGTGAATAAATGTTTTGAGTTGTCTGAATTATGACTTGAGTCCAGTACCCCACAGATATGTACAAAAATTAAATTTTTATTTTCTGCCTTAAAAACCCAAAGAACTACCTCTTCCACTCTCCACAGTATGCATCAGGGACTATGATTCATATGACAAAAGTGTATACGTGCATTTCCCCACAAAATAACAAAAGCACTTGAAGTCAAAGGACACCTTTACATAATAAATTCCCCTCAGGCATTTTAAGTGTTTGCCACCTTGGGGCAGAAAAAAATTCTAGATGAAGTTGGTGACACATTTAAAGTGATGTATTTCCATTTGGAAACTTACACTACCAACAGAATTTATCATGGGAACTGAGCAGAATATTTTGCCAATTCGTTTCTCTTCTGCACAAACCCTTTTCCTCTGTCCTACAGAGGGCAATAGCAGTTCCTGTCTACTGAAGATCAAATGTGAAGATAAAACATCTCTAAAGCAATAAAATCAGTGAATAAAGATGTTTTAATTTACAGTTCAAATTCCACCTTCCTTGACACATCCAGGTGAGATATCCTTACCTGCTTCACTCCCTGCAGGGCTTGTTAACTGTTTTCTAAACTAAGAGAGCTCCACAAATCTGTTTTCTCTCTTTGAAGGGGCTGTAATAGAAACCGATTGGTATCCTTTTTGTTCTATGTTTATTGAATACAAATACAGTGATCTTCACTGGAAAGTGTAAGTGTTCTAATCAGGTTAGTCCAACTTCTGAAACCATGAAAGTAAACAAGTCTACAGGGACTGACAGAAAAAAAATTTCTGTAGCCATAGATACCTAACTATAGAGGCACAATCATTTTGGATGTGCATGCTAGCTAAAATGACGTACACACATATACACATGACACACACATACACATAAGCATTATGAATATACTTATGTATGTATGCATGTATATATGTATGTATAAATGTGATAGATTGATATCTAGAGACTGATAAATGAAATGAGACCATAAAATGAACACACTTAAATATTAAGGACTAAAATTTTTGCATAACTCAATGGAAACAGTGTAAAATATGCCAAATATTCATTCATAATAAAATAATATTTTTACATATATACAAGGGGTGATCAAAACCTATGGTGAATGTTTAAATGAAAAATTATTAGCGTAAATGACACATTGCTATTAACCCCACCAAAAGACTCTCCCTCACTTTGAACACACTTATCTCATCATTCTTGCCAGTTTCTGAAGCAGTTCAACAAGTTCTCTTTCGTGTCTTGCCAGGTACCACATGACCAAAAATATAGTGAATATACTGCTAAGTGCCATCCAAATGAAAAGCAGGCTCCTAAAAACATTGCTGTATGTCCTTATCTACCTTATTCACCAGATCTGGTTCTGTGTGACTTCTGGCTCATCTCCAAAGTAAAAATTACCATAAAAGTTAAACTTTTTGACTTGATTTAGGACACTGAAGCAGCCAAGACAGTGCAACTAAAGATACTCATGAAAGAGGACTACCAGAACTGCTTCAGAAATTGGCAAGAATGGGGGATAGGTGTGTTTGAAGGGAGGGGACATTTTGAGGGGGATTAATGGGAATGTGTCTTTTACTGCAACAATTTTTAAAAATTTAAATGCAAGTTGTAGTTTTCACTCACACTTTGCATATTTAAAAGGATTCAGCAAATGCACACCACTTTCCTATATGAGCTCACTTGTAAGAAATAAGGAAATAGCACGCCTCCATGCTGTTAAGTGCTTTGAAACGGCATGGTTGGTGGGTGAGATTGTCATGAGGAGCATCCTTGTACTTCCTGAAGTTGAGCACTCGACAAGTCTCTCTACCCCTTCATAAGCAATGCCATCCACTTCAAACCTTCCCAGGAGGGACTTTTTGGAGTCCTCAGGCTCAGTTTCAGAACTGCCACAGATTGACAATCTGCAATAGGCACAGTTTAGGTGCTTACCTGCCTAAAGCTCCTCTCAGAAAACTGCACCCACCAGAGCCTTCTGAAAGGCAGCAGGTGTGTTTTCCACACTACAAAACTCCACACAGTAGTTAAGTGGATCAGGAGTGGCCCTGACACAATGGTGACCATCCACAGATTGCTGACTTAGTGTTATGGCTTGTGTCTAGATGGCCCTCAAAGCTTCATGTGGTCATAGATGGGGCTTTTTCAGAGGTAGCTGAATCTAGAGTGTGAGATTGGTTTATGGTGCAATGCTAGGATTAAAGGTGCTAAGATTATGGGTGGGTAATTACTAAATCAGTCCACTGATTGTTTTGGCATCACCTTAATCCCAGTAGCCTAGATAGAATGTAAAAGGGGCAGAAAGAAGTTGCTAAGTTTCCCTGCTTGCTTTGCTACCTTCTGCCTGCCATGAACCATTTCTCCTCTGTGATGCCTGTCTGCCATGCCACCCTGCCTTGGAGTCACCCAATTATGGACTGAAACCTCTACAAACTATGAGCTAAATAAGTCTTTCCTCCTTAACTTTGGGTGTCAGGTATTTTATCTCAATAGTGAGAAAAGTAACTAACACACTTAGTTACCAGCCATCTGTGAGGCTTGGATAAGAAGGGATTGCCTAATTCTATTATTCTGAAGAATGGAAACAGAAAAGCTGAGAGATGTTGAACTTTGGGAATACTGTCTCTTGTCATGAAGAATCCTGCTACAACACCTCTGAAACAATATCAATTAACAAGAAACTTCAGGTGGAGAGGGTAGCCTCAGGAAATCAATAAAACTTTTCTATATGTTGGAATTAAGTATGGAGCTTTATAATCATTAAGAATGACTTTACTTTTCATATGAGCAAGTGAGTGAATACAGTCTCAAAAGATGAGAGAACATTTTATAAATTAGATTTCTAAAACAATACATTTTATAAGTTAGATTTAAATTTTACATTTTAATTAATTATTTTATTTGATAGGATATTTAAAACCCAACATTCTTCATTGTCCATGAAAATTTGTCAAGTACATGCCTCAAGTTCTTTAAAATTTAAAGAAAAAATTATCTCATTTTTATCCCCAAGGTATGGTTATTACTTAGCAAGTGTTATTACAGAATCTATTGCAAACCACAATAATTTATCTTCTCTTTTCAGATACTAAATTGCCCTTTAAAATGATAATTGGTAAGTTAAATAAGAATTCATATGAGCTTGCCCTTTACATGCCTGTCTATCTATATTTGTCAAGTTTTATGTAATGAAATGATCTTGGCATTTCCTCTGGTATATCTTATACCAATGATTATCAAAATGTGAGAAAGAAATGTAATTTCTTTTACATGAAAAATGACTATTTACTTGAATTATCACCATCAATAATTCTGGGAAGATTGAAAACAAAGGAAGAAGTTGCTTCAAATTCAGCAAATAAATGATATTCTGACTGGATTAGCTGTAAACTTAGTGTACCAAAATATAAGAAAGATATGTGTGATTATAACTTGGATGTTAGGAGTATCCTATAAATATCCATCCATTTTAGTGAGCATGTTTTTCAGAAGCTCCAACTTTCATGTATCAATAATTAATATTTTAAGTTTGTAAATTAAAATATATATGGCTAAATATTTCATAAATAGTCACAATGACTATGAACTGTTAAAAGAGCTTTTTAAGTTGTAAAATTTTTGTACCTTGATTTACATGTGACATTTATTTTTCTGTACGTGTTTTCAAAAATAGCTTTTCAAAAATAGTTTTCTCTCTTTTTGTTTAGTGGGTATCCAAGCATATTCAGAGATTTCTACCTGATGCTTTTATGTAACTTTCTGAAAGAATGTTTACCTAAAAGAATACAATGAGATATATACAACTATGAGATTGTGGTTTTAGTTATGTGAAGGAAATCATTTTATTCAATTATCAAATTCCAAATTATGATTATGATTATTTGAGAAAAGTAATGAGACCATAGTTTATAATTGAGGACTTTCTAAGAAAAAAATATTGATATTCAAAAAATCAATAAAATAGGATGATCAAGATCGCTTTAATCAGAATTTCATATATAAGATTTATTACAAACATTTAACTTAAAACAGTAGTTTCTATTGACAAAATCATAACATGTGTAATCCACATTTCAGGAAATTAAAAAATGCAACTGGACAGAATTAAGGTATTAGCATTTTCTGCCTCTATACCAATGCATATAGCAGTCAGAAATGAAGTGGTTGACACCTTAGAGTACATAATCCACAACTTCAATTCACAGAAACATCATTTTATTTTTATACTTTTATCATATACATTGACCATCAAAACTTTTGTCATTATTATGGCCTAGATCCTAAATGATCCCCAAAGGCCCATATGTAAATACTTTGTCACCAGCCTGTGGAGCTACTGGGAGGTGGTAGAACCTTCAGAGGCAGGGCCTCATATTAGGAAATTAGGCCATCAGTGTGGGATTGTGTCTTTGAAAGGGATTTTTCTACCTCTACTCATTAAAGGTATTAGTCTGTGGCCTTTCTTTTGTGTAATATTTTTCTCTGATTAACATAATGCTGGCCTCAGGGTGCGTTCTATGATGTGTTCCCTTTACTTCTCTCTTTTGGAAGAGATTGCAGCAAACTGGAATAATTTCTTCTCTAAATATTTGGTAATCAAGGAACCAGAAGAGAGCCCAGAAATAGACCCACACAAATAGTCAAGTGATCTTTGACAGAGGAACAAAGACAATTCAGTGGATAAAGTAAAATCTTTAACAATAGGCGCTGGAACGTCTGAATACTCATAATGCAAAACTATGAATCTAGACACAACTCTCAAACTTTTCACAAAAAGAAACTAAAAATGGATCATAGAAACAAATATAAAATTCCAAACTATGAAACTTCTAGAAAATAACACAGGAGAAAATCTTGATAGCTTTGTGTTGAGCATGAGCTTTTAGATACGATATTCAAAACCATAATTCAGCATTTAGATAAAACACCAAAAAAACAAAATTGATAAATTTCATTAATGTTAAAAACTTTATACTGTAAAAGACATTGTGAAGATGATGAAAAAGAAGGCACAGGGAAAATAAAGGATACCAAATAAAGGATACCAAAGGATACCAAAATTATACAAAGAACTGTTAAACATCTTTTCAAACTAGCTGAAGTAAAAATTGTAAAAGATCTTAACAGAAACCTCACCAAAATCATATAAAGATGGCAAATAAGATGATGAACAATGTATGTCATTAGGAGATTGCAAATTAGAACAGCAGAGAGATGCCACTACATACCTTGAGAATGGCTAAAATCTAGAACACTGACGAGGCCAGATGCTAGCAAGGGTATGTATGGGAAATCATGGGAATACAAAGTGGTATACAGTCACATTAATTTGACAGTTTCTTACAAAACTAAAGAGTCCTACTATATGACCCAGCAATCATGGCTCTAAGGATTTATTCCATTGACTTGAAATTTTATATCCACAGAAAAGCCTGCTCTTCACTATTTTTAAGTGTTACTATAATTGTTAAAAGAGACAGCTATAAATGGTTATTCACTCTGCTCTTAATAAATATCCTTTCT
Organism: Heterocephalus glaber; assembly: GCF_000247695.1. The sequence goes on along the minus strand of NW_004624802.1, from coordinate 8,410,065 downwards.
ATAAGCATAATCACGAACGATGTCATAATTAAATGAAGGATATTGAGATTGTAAATTGATGCTGCAAGTTTTGGAAAGTTTTATAGTTTCTTAAAACATTAAACTTAGAGTTACCATATGTCCCAGCAACTCCACTCTGAGGTATATACCAAGATAAATGGAAATATGTGTCCACACAAACACTTGTACATAAATGTTCATAGGAACATTATTTATAGTTGCCAAAAATGAAACCAACCCAAATTAATAAATAATTGAATAAAATGTAGTAATACATAGGGTGAAATATAATTCAGCAGTTTAAAAAATGAAATATATATACAGTATATATACACACAGTAATATATAATAATACCTTGATTCACAAACACTTCTATTTGCAAACAATTTGGTTTTCAAACAAAAACATCTGACAAAATTTTGCTTCCATTTAAAAACTGCATTGGTTGACAAACGTGACCATGCCATCTTCCCCACACAAACACAAATGCACCCATCTTCCCCAAAACTGTGAAACAAATTAAGTTAGTGAACCGAGGTATCACTGTATATTTTGATCAATAATTGCACATGTTTATGTACTACCTTTGATGTACCAATCTATAACCTACTTAACAAAATTCCTCCAAAGATCTGTTTAACTCGACATAAATATATGGGCTTTCATGTAATTGGTCCAAATGTCTTTTGTTTGTATGACTTAGATAAATCTTTAGCAAACTGAGTTAACTTAAATAGGTTGGTAAAATTATAGTAAATATGACTTTAAAGTTGTTAAAATATGTTTTGCCTAGGTTGGATTTTATAGGTAAATAAATAAATGGGGAAAACATTTATAATAGAACATTAAGTACATTTGGGTCCAATAAATTTTTGTTTCATAACTTCATGTATAAAAGTGGTTTAAGATTGCTTCCTTTTTGTTTCTCCACTAAATGTAAGTTACTAAGTGTTAAAATAGTAATGTGTAGGTCTGTAAAAAAAGGGGGTTATATTTTTATTTTAAAAATATGTTTTATCTTATTAAGGAAAAGAGTTACAGTAATTTGTGCAAATTCAAAGGTTTTGTAAAGTTTATTTTAAAGGTAAATTTCAACAATGAATTAAAAGCAGAAACAAACCAGCAAGGAGGAAAGAGTCAGATGGAGACAAAAATACATGGAAGAGAATGTTTTAAGTAAGAAGGAATCTTTCTTCTGTTTCATGAGCTTTAACAGAGTCGGGGTTTCAGTGTTGGATTGTTATAAAGTCTTTTAAATATTCACTTTTTATTTCATTTATTTTTATTAACAAAAATTTGCCATACATAATGAATACATACATTTTGGGGAACTGGGAAATATACATATCAAATGTGAATTCTTTTTAGTTCTAATTCTTCTCCTATCCTTCCATAGTTCTCCATCCCTAGATGCCCTTTCCATTTCCACAAAGTCTACCTCCCTCTTTCCTATCATTTATCTTCTATTTTCCTCTATGGCAATATTCATCCCATGTCTTATTTATTTCACTTAGTGTTATGTTCTCAAGGTGCATCAATTTTCCTACAAATAACTCAAGCTTATCCTTCTTTATGGCTGAGTACTACTCCATTGTGTATATATGCATATTTTATGTATCCATTCATTGGTTGATGAGCATATTTTAAGTTGTGATGCATGCACATGGACATCCAAGTATCACTTGTAATATGTTGTCTTATCTCTTTTGGAAAGATACTGAGAAGAGGTATAGCTGGGTGAAATGAAATTATTTTTAGTTTTTTAGGAATCTCTGTACTCATTTCCCTAGTGGTTTTACTAGTTTATATGCCAAGTAACAGTGGAGAATGATTCCTTTTTCCAAAAAACCTCACCAGCGTTTGTTGCTTTTTGAGTTTTTGATGATAGCCACTGGTTCCGGAGTAAGATAAAATCTCAGTGTTGCTTTGATTTGCATTTCTCTAGGGGGTCAAAGATACTAAACATTTCTTTATATATTTATTGGTCATTTGTATTTCCTTTTTTGGAGACATCTCTATTTCAGTTGCCCATTTTTATTGAGTCTTTTATTTTGGGAGGGGTCTAATTTTTTGAGTTCTTAAATATTCTTGCTATTATCCTTCTGACTAAGGAATAGCTAGAAAAATGTTGTTCCCATTTTGTAAGTTGTATCTCCACTACCTATGCAGTTCAGAAGATTTTTAATTTTATATAATCTCATTTGTTGATTCTTGGTGTTATTTCTTGTGCAAGTGATATTCTGCTCAAGAAGTCTTGATATATGTCTATGTCTTCATGAATTTTATCTATTTAACCTCCCAGCAAATTTAGTGTTTCTGTTTTAATATCTAGGATTTTTATCTATTTTGATATGATTTTAGTACAGAGTGAGAGATACAGGTCTAGATCCATTCTTCTCCACTTGGATCATCAGTTCTCCCAGTATTATCTGTTAAAGAGGCTATTTTTTCTCCAGGATACATTTTGGTCCCTTTGTCAAAGACTAGACAGTTGAATGGGCCTGGGTTTATTTCTGCACCCTCAATTTTATTCCACTGATCCACATATCTGCTTTGTCCCAGTAGGAAACTGTTTTTATTACTATGACATGTAATAGAACTTAAAATCCAAGATTGTGGTGTCTTCTGCTTTGCTCTTGCTGCTTAAAACTGCTTTTGCTACTCTGGATCTCTTCCTTTTCCATATTAATTTTAGAATTATTTTTGCTAGTTTTAGAAAGAATGCCATGGGTATTTTAATTGGAATTGCATAAATCTGTATAGCACTTTTAGTAGTAAAACAATATTGTTTTTGCCTATTGAGGAACAAAGGATGTGTTTTCATTTTCTAATGCCTTCCTCTAATCTCTCTCTCTCTCTTTTTCAGAGTTCTTACAGTTTTCATTATAGAGGTGTTTTCATTTCTTTGGTTAGATTAATTCTTAAGTACACTTTTTTGAAGTTACTATGAATGGAGCTATTCTCCTGCTTTCTTCCTCAATGGGTTCATTGTTGGTGTACAGAAAAGCTATTGATTTGTGTGTGCACGAGCATGCATGCACGCATGTGTGTGTGTGTGTGTGTGTATTTTGTATCCTGCTACTCTGCTGAATTATTGTATTAGTTCTTTGAGTGTTCTGGTGGAGTTTTATGGATCTTCTTTGTAAAGAATATGTGTGTCATTTGTGCATAGGATAGCTTGAATTCTTCATTTCCCATTCATATCCTTTTTATTTTTCTTGTCTAATTGCTCTGGCTAAAATTGTGAGTACTTCATTGAACAGTAGTAGTGAGAGTTGACACTTTCATGTCCCTGATTTCATAGGAAATGCTGCCGGATTTTCCCTATTCACTGTGATGTATCCAATAGGTTTGCATAAATGACTTTTATCAGTTTGAGATAATCTCTATCTATTTTCATCAAGGCTTTTTTTCATGAATGGATGTTGGATTTTGTCATAGACTTTTCTGTGTTTATTGAGATGATCAAGTAAGCTATGTTATTTTGTTATTTATGTTATTATGTGATATATTACATGTATTTTTTTGTATTTTGAACCGCCCTTGAGATGAAGCCAACTTGGTCATGATATATGACTTTTTAATGATTTGTTGCATTCTCTTTGCCATTATCTTGTTGAAGATTTTTGCATTTATGTTCATGAAAGAGATTACCCTGTAGTTTTCTTTCTTTATTTTTTTCTTATGAAATTCTTGTCCGGTTTTGGTATCAGGGAAATGGTAGCTTCCAGAAATAAGTTTGGCAATACTGTTCTCATTTCACATTCATGAGAAAGTTTGAGGAATATTGTCACTGCATCTTCCATGAATTGTGGTTGAATTCTAAGGTCAATTCATTGGGTCCTGTGCTTTTCTTACTTGATAGAGTTGTAATCATTGCCTCAATTTCATTGTTATTCAACTATACAGTGTTTTTATATCTTCTTTGTGCAATTTTGTTAATTTATATGTGTACAGGAATTTCTCCATATTTTTATGTTCTCTAATTTATGGGAGGATAGGTTTTCAAAGGGGTTTCTTATAATCTTTGTATTTCATCACTGTTCATTCTGATTTCACCTTTTCCCTTTCTAACTGCATTTATAATGGCTTTTTCACTCCTTGTTTTGTGTGTGTGTAAGTTTGGCTAAGAATATATCCTTTCAAAGAAGCCCCTTCTATCTTTCAAAGAAGCAACTCTTATTCATTGTATTTTTAAAAAATTTAAATTTCATTAATTTATTCTATGACCTTTATAATTTCTTTCCTTCTCCTAATTTTGGATTTGGATATTTCTTGTTTTACTAGGACCTTGAAATGCATTATTAGGTTACTTGTTTGGAACTGCTATCTTCTTTAAGTATGTGCAGTCCCAGATATAATCTTCCTGCATAGAATGTTTACACAGTGTCGCATATGTTTAGGCATGTTGTGTTTCCATTGTCATTTGATTCTAGGAACTTTTTATTTCTTCCTTTACTTCTTCTGTAACCCATTGATTATTTAATAATGTGATATTTAATCTCTTTATGTTTGCATAGTTCTACTCGTCTCTTTTGCTGTTGATTTCTAGCATCATTTTGCTACCATCTAATAGTATGCAAGAAATTATTTAAATTCTTTTGTATCTATTTAGGCATCTTTATGGTCTAAGATATTTAGTTTAGAAAAAGTTCTGTGTGCTGTTGGGAAAAAATGTATATTCTGCTGTTGATTGATGAAACACTCTAGATATCTGTTGAGTCTATTTCTTCAATGATATGGTTTAATGCTGATATTTCTTTGTTGAAGTTTTGTCTGGTTGACTTAACTGTGAAAATGAGTTTTGAATTCCCCCACTACTATTGTATTGGTGTCTCTCTGTCCTTTTAGTCCAGCGAAATTTTTTGTATCAACATTCCTTTTATGTGTGTGTGTGTGTGTGTGTGTATGCAATTGTCATTTTTATTCTTGAATCGTTCCTTTAATCAGTATGTAATAGTTATGTGTTTCTTTTCTGTTAGGCTTTGGCTTAGAGTCTGCTGTGTCTGAAATAAGATAGCTACTCCTGGTTGCCTGCAGGCTCTGGTTGTATGTAGCACCATTTTTCCTCTCACTTTCACTCTGTGTGCTTCCTATTGGATGAGAAGCATCTATTGTAGGAAACATGTGATTGGATTTTATTTTTCAACCCAATCTGCCAATCTGTATCTTTTGACTGAGTAGTTAAGACCATTGACATTGACAATTTTGGGGGGGCCAAGGGGCTTGAAAACAGCTCTAAGCTCTCCTGGCCTTTAAGGTTTATGCTGAAAAATCCAGTGTTATTCTGATAGGCTTGCCTTTGTAGGTTAGTTTCTGTTTTTCTCTAATACCTTTTCATATTTTCTTTTTGTTGAATTTCTGGAATTTTAATCATGATGTGTCACGAACAGGTACTTTTGTGGGTGAGGCGATTTTGGGTTGTATGTACCTCTTATGCTTGAGTATTGAATTCTTTTGCTAGATTTGGAAAATTTTTTGCAATGATTTCAGTGAATAGACTTTTTAAGTCTTTTGAGTCCTCATTTTTCCTTCATTCTTAAATTCTGGTTTTTTGGTTGTTTTGTGCCATCTGGTAGATGATGGATCCAGCTTTCATAGTACTGTACTGTATCATTTTTAGGGTATCACTGAGTGTGTGATCTATTATATCTACCTTGTTTTGAATTTCTGTCACTGTATCTTCACATTGATCAAATATCCTACTCATGCTTTCCAATGAATTTTCCATATCTTGTATTTCAGCTTGATTTATTTTCTTATTTTTTTATTCTTTACCATAATCATCATTCATATCTTGTATTGTTTAATTTAATCAGTTTATTTATTTAAGCTTATTGAATATTTTATGAGTAAAATCCATTATCTATTTAATTAAATCCTCTTAACCTAGCTAAATATCTCAAGAATTTGCTTGCATATTTCTTCTTTCATATCTTGACCAATGATTTTTTAGATCTTTGCTGAAACATTTTTTGTATCTTGACCATTGTTATATTAATTCTTTGCGTGTAGCTTTCTCTACTTCAGTGTCCATGAGATCAGATTTTGGGGAGTTGTTAGATTTTGGGGAGTTGTTTTGGAGGCCTTTGGTTGCCTTAATTTTTTATTGTTCAATTGCTTTGGCATTGTGTTGAAGATCAGCTAGGGTAAGGAAAGTCTATCACTACTCTCCATATCTCTAGATAGACTCTGTCTCCCTGTGATGTGTCCTTGAGTTTGGTTACATGTTTTGGTGTTTATAGCCCTTTCAACCCATCCAGCATAAAAATCAGTCCCAGTTGCTGCATTTTAAGGAGAGAGCAGTTATTAGTCATATCAGCATCCACAGAACCAAATGTGTTTCAATCATGAGATTTAAAACTTGCTTTGACAGTTCCCACACTTTTTTCCTTTCAGTAACCTGGAAAGAAAGGAATTGGTGCTGATGACAACTAGGCTGGGATATAGAAGGTGAGAGAATGAGTTCAAGATGAAGAAAAAAAGAGAAAGAGAAAGAAAACAGAGATAATGGCAAATGAGAATAAAGGAAGAAATCTGATTCTGGTGAGATTTTTATATATGGCTGGAAGGAGGAAAAAGGAGTGTGAAAAGTTATTTGCATGGGCAGGGGATAAAAATAGGGAAGGGAGGTATGATTGGAGACTGAGAAAACCTTTAAAAGTATTGGAACCAACTGAAAAACTGATTTAAAAAAAAACTTGAGTTTGGATCCTCTGTGCACAAATTTTTCTGGGGTTATCCTCCTATAATAAATAAAGATACTTTTTAAATAAATGCATTTATTTAAATAAATTTATTCTTATTCTGTTTCATGTATACAGAATCCTCCTCTCATATACATAGACCAAATGAAAGGAGACCAAGAAAAGTGAGAAAAATTAAAAAAGAATATATGAAAAGAATAAAAAAATTTTTAAGTGGTTAAAAAGAGAAAAATGAGAATAGAAAGAAAACAAAAAAGAATAAAAAGTAAGAAAACAAGCAGATGAAAAAGTAGAGAATCTTTTCTGGGTGGGCAAGGTTTTGCTAGATTTCAGCTGCTCTCCTGAGTATAACTAGCCAAAGACTTTTTTCTCCATACTATGATCAGAAACTTTTAATTGGTTTGGAGTGGGAGGTGGGAATGGTAGAGCAGGACTGGTCAAGCATTGAGGCCTTCATTAATTTCTGGGATGCTTGTTTGTTCCAAGCCCCCTTCCCTTTGTGGCAATTTCTGTTTGATTCTACTCTCTCCACTCTATTAGTTAGGCAAGGTATGCAACTTTCTCTGGTCCTGCCATTCCTCTCTGTTTCTGTGCTTTCTTCAAGCTCTCTGACTATGCCTCTAATAGAATCTGTATTCAGCTGGAAGAGCTTCAGTACCTAGAACTTTATCGGGGAAGGCCCTTCTGCATGGAACTCAGCACAGTCAAGGAGCAAATGGGAGGGTCCTTACATGGAATCTTAGCTCATCAGACTATAGTGGCTGGTGGAATTGATCTCACAAGAGCACCAAACTCTTTGGTATCTGGAACCCCAGACAGTAGGCAAGAGGCACAGAGTTTTGTTGTGTCTGGAATGTGGATGGGTATGCCCACTCTGGTATTGCTGCAGTGACTGTTGTCTGCTACTGGATCACTCAATTATAGCTGCTGTGCCCTCCTGCCTGTTTCTGGGTCCATATCCTGATCCAATCCATTGTTTCTTTGTGTCCCAAGAACTCATCAGTTCCAACTCAGTCTCTGCTTTCAGACTAATTTTTTGGCTCCCTTAGTTTCCGTAATCTTGAGGGGTCTCTGCTATGACTATCTTGGTCACTGGTCTGGATCTTCCAGTGGGAAGGGAGCTGGGTCAGCTGTATACTGGGTGGTGAGTGCTCAGCTGAGCACACATCACAGTTGGCTGGGTGCAGCTGGCTGGTGCTGGGGCAGGACTCTTCACCACTCATCTGGACATGGCTCCCTACTGCCTGAGTTTGAACCTCCATCCCTTGGCCTTGGTTTGCTTCTACAGATTGCAGTCCACAGCTACTGTTGTTTCACTGGGCTTTTCTCCTCCACTCTTAGCTTCTTCCCTCCAGGAGTTAGGTGCCTTCCTAAAATGGTGTATTTACTGAAGCTGAGCCATAGGCAGGGCCAGGGCTAAGAAAACACCCTACATTTTCCTCTAGATACCCATGATATTGGATGTTGTTATCAAGTAGGCTCTTCTTTTAATCCATACCTCAGTTTTTTTCTTTGTTCCCTTTTTCTGAGTACCTGCAGATCCTGGTGAGTAACCAACCTGTGTGAAATTCATGAGTACTACTATCTTTAACCTGCCATCTTTCCTTCTTCTGAATAGTTTATAGGTCTGATTAAATAGCTATTTTCAGGTTATTATAGTGTATGTGGCACTCTCTATATTTGGTATTTGGTACTAGAGATATGTATACTTAACAGGATTAAATATGCTGTGTGAATGGGCAAGTTTGGAAAACTAGAGATACATATATTTGAAATATGCAGAGTAAACCAGTAAGTGCTCTCTTTTATACAATATGCATTGCATTTAGACCATAAACATAAAGTGGTAAAACTTTTAACATTTCTGCTGTATTCAGTACTATTCAAGTGCAGAAAAACCTGCTATTTGGATATTCTCACCAATTAAGATCCAGTATATACCTACAGGCTTTAACCTAAATAAGTATTTTTTTGTTATATAAATGAGATACATTTGTACATTGGGTAATAAATCTATTTGTGGTTATTGACACTGTTTCTAATCTTATAAAAGATCTAAAGCTATTCTTTGATTTTTTTGTCAGTACAGTTAAACTTTGTAGATCTGTAAAATACAAAATCACCTAATTATAGTTATACTCCTGAGCCATAGATACAAAAGTTTGCCTCAAAAATAAAAAGTCAAGTTAATATGTAAAAATTTCTATATAAATGAGATACTAATTATTGTTAACTTCTTTGTGTATTAAATGTATTTATTTTCCTTAAGGGTACAAGCCTCCTAAAAAAGAGTTAACAAAAAAACCCAAAAAAACAAAACTTTGCCATACTGGCTCCCTCCACCAAACCAAATTGCTTATAATGGTAGACTTTTTAGGTTTGTGTGTTCCAAATTGTATAATGATAATTAAATATGCCTAAACATTGCGCATTCCATCATAAGTCACCTAAAAGATACATCTATAAATAAATACATTCTATTTAAGAATACTTTAACAAATACACTTAAATACTTTTAACCAACAAAGTTAGACTTATTATGTTTTATGGATTTTGCTCTTCTTAAATTTGTTTTATATTGTTCTTAGAAGACCCTGTTATCTGCTAACATTCTGCAGGAAAATAACCTGTAGCAGATAAGTTGAGCTGTATTTTAAGATGATAGGCCATGCCCCACAAGACATATGGATATAACACTGACTTTCTGTGTCCAGAAAAAAATTACATGAGTTAGCATTGAGACTCACTACTCCTACTTTAAGACTGGTATAACTAACCTTCTAGGTTTTCAACAACCGAAGTTGGAGACTAAAACTAAAAAAGATGAAAAAAACAAATAGGACAGCCAATATTTTGGTTTTTGCCCAGTGTCGTCAGCCAGAACCCAAAACACAATGGAACACCTCTAAAAGGGCCACCCAACTCCAGTGAGTCACCCCATCTCCTGAGCAGGAGGATTATTGGCCTCCTGTGAGAAGAGTCCCCCAGTGTGCAGCAATCTGCACAGTACAGGCGAGTGCCCCTTCCACCAAGCAAAGCTGTATGGTACTTGTCTTAAGCCCCCAACAGTTAAGTATAACCAGAGAATAAAATAGTTAATGGCATTAAAAAGCTAGAGAGAGAGAGAGAGAGAGAGACAGAGATGGACAGACAGACGGGGGTGGGGAGAGCATCTTTATTCTTTCTTAAGCTTAAGGAAAATAAAGAAAGACTGGAGGGTGTGAAATAGTCATGACATAGAGACCACCATAGTGATGGAACCTAGGCAATATTCAGGTCCCTTAAGGGCTACTCATTAAAAGCATGATTAGTGTTTTTTTTCTGGGATGGTCAGGGACTTAAAAGCTAATTTTTCTAAAACCAGGTCTCTTTACTTAGACATACAGATGCCTAATAGGTGACTAAAAGTAGAACAAATCTTTACCTTCATTTTGTATCTTTTATTATTGTAACACTTGGTCAAACCCCTTTTTAGTTCTGCATATGGTTATTCTGATCATTTAGTGAATATCTATATACTAACTGGCAGGACTGAGTTGATTAGCTCTCAATTAACATGATCTCTTTCCCCTTGAATATTGAAGACACCAAGACAAGAGGTTTATAGGGACATTTGTCTACATCCAGAAATTTCTAGCCATCTTCCTAAGCCTGTGGTCATCAGGATTCCAGAAAAGACAGAAACATCACACAAATAAAACCACCACAGAGACACTTTTTTCCCCGAGGGGAACAGAACCACCCTTCAGCCATGAGGATTCCAGAGCTTGGAAACCAGAACTGAGCTAATGATCAAACAGACCTCAGCCTACCAACTGATCCTTAAAGCTGGTCTCCCTGGCCTTGTAGGTATGCTAAGCTGATCCCATTCATCACTGTGGCCCCTCCATCTATTCAAGCTGGAGTCCTTCCGGATTTTTCTTAGTCTCCTCGTTAAGGGTCAGCCTGGCCTTTGTCAGTTCCCAAGCAGAGTCCTGTACCAGCTTTTACTTTTTAATTAAAACTTTTCTTTCTATGAATTTGTGCTTTAATTTTAATCTCCACAGCTACATAAAGCAAGGACCCATTAATTAATGAAACTCAACTCACTCAGTCCTTGGAAATTCAAACAGAAAAGTTTTAGAATATGTCCTAACCCACATTCTGTGACTACTCTGGGGTGCTACCCACGTTTTCTGTTTATTCCAAAGGACTCTATTTTTCAGAATTAATTTGACCTCTTAGTTTGCTGGCATTTCCCTCTCCTTCATGAACATGAGCAACTCAGGGTCCTCATAAGATTATTTACACAACACACTCACTAAAATAAATTTCACACAGAGCATTTGTGGCAGGAGCTGGTGCCATTATTTTGAGAGAAATGGAAGTGACTATAGCATGGGGTTGCTTATTCCCTTTAGCCTCTACTATCTGGTAACCACTCACCTTTCCCTGTTTCTAGCCTCCATGCTCTGGCCCCTCACAGACACTCAAATCAACTTATTATTCAGAACAATTTAGTTCTCTAAAGTGTGCTTGGCAAAACTCTAGGCATAATTTTGCATATCCAAAGACTCAATGCCTTTGCTGAAACAATGGTTAATTTCTGCTCATTTTCCTTTCCAGTAGGACCAATTAGCAGAGGCTTTGACATTTTACTTATTTCTACCTTTTCTTCCCAGACAGTGTCTGAAGAAAAGGGAGTGGTATATAGATTAATTTTGCCTTAATGGGAAATATATTATCTTTTCTAAGGAATAAGTGGTTTTAGTTAGATTTTTAAATAAAAATTTTTAAATTATATGAATACTTGAGGATTTTTTCCAAATTGTTTCCATAATTATGGCCAAATTTCATTTATTGATTTTTAAATATTTAATTTTTATTAGTACATGTTCATAGTACACAATGTTTACACTCACTGTAAGGAGTAGATACAAGTTTTTAACATATCTTAATTCTTTTATTCCCCTTTCCTTTCCCTCACTCCTTCCTTCCTGCATCTCTAGATCCCTTCCCATTTGCAAAAGATGTTTCCTAATGTCTTTTATTTTGTTTTTAGAATTATAATAATTGTGTTTCTCATTAAAACTTTGTGTTTCTCATATTAAAGAAGATATGTGATATTAAACACGTGTATCAGATTTATTTAAATTATTTTAAATAGAGTTGTTACTCAAAACTAATGATTGTGTGTGGTGTATCAAGGTACTAAAAGAATCTTTGCTCCTATTGATTATCTGCCATCATCTGTCTTGTTAGCATTTTTAACATAATTAACACTTGTAATATGACAGTACTAATATTTGAAGTGAGATGATAAGAATATATACAGTTGCAGGGATTATTTTGGTGATTTTATGCTTATTCAATGCAATAACAACTAAATTATTCTCATTTAGAAGGCATTGATTTCCTGTCTTTAGGGAACTCTAATTATCTTCTAGACAGAGACAAGCCAGCTGACTTCCACACTGAATGCACACCTCTACACAGTTTATGCTGCTTTCAAATGTCACCTTCTTAAACCAATATCTTCATTTTAACTCTGGGGAATGTAAATCAAACATATCAAGGAATTGTAACTATAACAAGTTACCTCCACAAAGAAAGACATCTGAAGTTTGAGCAAGCCATTTGACATTTTAAAACAATTTAGTGGAAGCATATCAAATGAAAGGGACCTCAAATATGACTTTTATTTCATATCTTTCCAAAGGTGGTTTTTAAAATTTCCTTTTGGTCACACAAAAAGGTATCTCATCCACAGACTGATTTCATAAACAACTCTTCCAACTCCTTTAATCTTTTATAGGTTTTTAAACTCCTGAGTTTCAAAATCCTCCTCCTTCACTAAAGTCATGGGAAATGTTCACACACTGGAAGAACTCTACAAATTCTATCTTCTGTTCTTAATTTCTGTTTTTTTCCTCTTTCTTATTTGTAACTTTTGAATAAGTTCCTTGGCCCTATTAGCTTTCATTCCGTTAATCTCTCTTACCCCTTGCTTCCCAGTTCATGAGCCCCTTTTGGATTTATTTGCTTCTTCATTTGTCTAGATCATAGTTGGTCACTTTTTATGCCTCACTCTTTCTTCCCTCAGGCATGTACATTCTCAATTCTCAGCCTTTGGGACAACTCATGAGAAAAATCACAAAGTGCTGATAATTGCTTTCTTCATTAATTCATCCTACTCAATATTGTTGCTCAAATGCCATGTATTCATCTTTCATTGAATCTTTATAACATCCCCACGGTTTTTTCCAAACTGTACTTTTTGATACATCAACTGCAGTTTTTCTGTTTTATAGAGTATTTTTAAACAACAAAATTCATAAACCTCCTAGGTAAAATACTTCACCTCTTCGAAGTGATTTCATTTGACTAGTCTTCTCACTTACCTCCTAAAAGAACAAAGAAAGAGTGAACTGGCCCTCTTTCTAACACTCATCTATTCATTGATCCTTTCAAAATGCCATTCTTGGGCAGAGGAGGCACAGGCTGAGTGCGCCCTGCTGGGTCGGGCTCGCTCCGCCCACTTTTGACCAGAAGACTGAGCCAGGGAGGACCCCTGGGATTGCCCACCAGCCTCGAACTTGGCCGCACAGGCCCTTGCAACAACAGCCAC
>NW_004624802.1:8358822-8388436 GCF_000247695.1 Heterocephalus glaber | reverse complement strand
CAGTTCAGAGAGTCCAGGTGGTTGAGTATCAGATTGTTCCATCTCATTTCCCTTTGGGGTTGCTGTAGGTGATCTGGAAGTCTTTTTTTGAGGCTTATTTATGTGTTTTCTCATTCGCACAGGGTGGGGGTGCTTCTGACGCCCCCACAGCTCAACTTCTCTGTCCTAGGAGCTTGGGATGGCGGCAGGGGAGCTTCCTTCCAGGTGCTGGGACCAGCTCACCTTCTCTCTAACTTCCTAATTTATTGATCTGTCTACAATATTTTCCCCTCTAAAGAAGTACCACTAACTGCTGTGAGGGGGCAAAGGGCAAAGTCAGGTGTGGTTACTTCTGGCTAAAGAGGGTTGTAGTTGTGATCAGCAGTCAGAGTTACTCTACAGAGAGTCTATCTAAAGGCTCTTGATAGGTGCCAGGCATTGTGGCATCTTGGTATCAGGCATCTTGGTAGCCATAAAGCTTTGAGTCTTCATCCACTAGTCTTAGTGGTCGACCTCCAAAATGATATAGGGGGAAGAGATATAACTCCCAAACCTACTAGATATCCGAAATGTGAGTTCATGTTCTCTAAAATCAAAGAATAAATTCTAGGAACAACAGAGGTTAGGAGTAGGAAAAATTTATTGGGAGAAAGAAAGCTTCTGCCTAAGAGACAGAAGGGGAACCAGAAAGTGGGTTCTATAGAAGATTAATTTGCCTCACAGTTTCAAGGATTCAGTCCAGGGTCAGTTGGCTCCAGGGTAGAAACATCATAGCAGAAGAGAATGGTGAAGTAGATTCTTAGCTCATGTTAACTGGGAAGTAGAGCAAGGGGACAGCATCAAAGATGAAGGGTCCAAGGACCACATATAGTACCTAAGGTCACACCTCCATGACCTACCCCAACACACCCAGAAGTGTGTCTTACCAATTCCCTGGGTGTTTAACCCAGCCAAGTTGACATATCATGAAACTACCATTTATTATAAGTATAATTACCTACAGGTGTATTCACGTTGTCATGAATCACAACATTTTTCTTTTTATAGCTAAATAATATTCCATTGTGTGTACATGTGCAAGTACAAATATGTGTGTATCACATTTTTTAAACTACTACAGTGAACATTTCTGTGTTCATGTATAAACATCATTTCTTTTGGATAAGTGAGGTAAAATTTGGAGGGCATATGGTCATTCTATTTTTAATTTTTTGAGGAACTAATGCAGTGTTTTGTTATTCTTGGATTCTATATGCTGCAAATATTTTTTTTCCCTTAGACATTAGATACTTAGTTTGATTTAATTATAACTTGGATTCATGACACATAATCGTCATTTGCCCATACATGCCCTTCCTATATTGTTGATGTATTTAATAGCATAACGAATGTAGAATCCATCATAATATTCAAAGTGTTTGTAATAATTTGCATCTTCACTTACATTCTTTATTTGGCTTCTGTCCCTTGAATATACCATGTCCTGCCATGTAACCATATTTTGTTATATTTTCATACAATTTTCTAAAATTTTTATATTATATATATTTCAGGAATAAATAATTTATCAAAATTAGTTTCATAATATATGTAACCATATATGTAATTTTTCTTGTAGTTCATTCTTTTTTATCTTTTAAATATTAACATTTATAAATATAACATAATATAGCATCCATTCTGTTGCTAATGAGTATTTAGGTTGTTTCCATTTATTTTTTACTATGAACAATAGTTCTAAAAACCTAGTTACCCAAGTTTCCAAGAGTACACACCAGAGTTTTCTCTTAAACATGTATCTAGTTATAGGACTGGTGGCTTGTAGGATATGGATTAGATTTTACAAGACAATTCCAAAAGCTTTCCTAAGTAGTCAGACTGACAGGTCATTTGAATGATACAAGACTTACTCACTGATATATATCTGATCTAAATTTGAGGATTTACATTTTTATAATAAGACACATAAAATGAACACCTTAGGGTGTTGACTCACCTACTTTTGATTATTCTTGATTATGTGGTATATGTGATTTTATTATTGGTCATATATATTTACTCTTCCATGAAATGCTTTTCTCCAAAATTTGACCAATTTTTTTTTTTTTTGTACCATGGATTGAACTCAGGACTTTGCCCTTGCAAGGCAGGTGGGGCACCACTGAGCTAAATCACCAGTCCTTGACCAATTTCATATTTTCTCAGTTTTCTTTCTTCTTGTTCTTCTCTTTTTACAAGATTCTTTACAGGTTTCTGAGATAACATTTGATATTTTAAAGTTCTTGATTTTAATAAAGTAACATTTATTAATTATTTTTATTTTATGGTTCGTGTCTTGTTTAAGAAATCATAATTTCTGAACCCATAAGTTCAGAAATTTATAGAATTTTCTAAAATTCCTAAATTTTTGCCATTGAAATGTAGGACACTATTTGGATTTGATTTTTTTGGTGGTATGAGGAAGGAATTTATTTTCTTATTTCCTAAGTACATGACTATTAATTGAAGCTCATTTGTTGACTTATTCCACTTCAAATTTACTTTGACACACCCCCTCTGTCATCTTTCAAGGTACCGAAACCCTGGATCTACTTTTGGGAGTTTTACTCTATTACAATTGTCAGTTTATTTCTCTTTGTATAACATGTTTTAAGAGCTGTCACTTTACAATAAGTCTGTATATGTTGTTGGGCAAAATTTTTCTCCTCTTTCCTTACCCATATTTTTCATTTCTTATGGAAAAATTTAGCAGTGTGGTCTTCAATATAAATATTAAGTCAATTTATTAAGTCCCATGCTTAACATTGTTTGAATTTAGATTAACATTTTATCATCTTGACAGATAAAGGTGGGGAAGGCAGCACCTGAAAAAGTTATTTCCAGTCTGTACGAGCTAACTTTCTATCTCTTTAATGTCCTTCAGTAAAGAATTTCAGTTTGGTCTTAACCAATCAATGACTTAATCTTCAGCCAGTTGGTGGAGAGCTGTCACTTGGAAACACTTTGACCCATGTGATCAAATTGTTAGGAGCCAGAAGATAAACTAAAACCATCAGGGAAACTTTAAAGTTTTACCTACAGAACAAAACCACACTCCTTCATTGATGCATGCTTAGGAGTATTGCCAATTTGGTTGTGAAGAGAGTCTATTTAGGAAGCATAAGTGTAGATTTAAAAATAACCCTCAATGTAAGTAGGACATTGGCAACTTGAGTAATTAAAATAGCCAGCACTCTAAAGCAAGAGTCCCAGAAAAATCCACTAATGCAACATTTTGCCATCAGTGGTGACACTTTACCGCTTAATATTTTCCATAAAAAATTACTGAAAATCATTATTTCCTATCACCTTCTGTGCCAGAATATTTGCCAGAGAAAGCAAATACCAAAACTAACTAAATTGATATTACTCTCTCTTCTTCCTCTAACCTTCATGATGTGGAACAATTAAATGGTCTAAAAACAGGAAGTAGAAAAGGAAATGGTTAGAGATTTGTATTTGAAAGCCATTTGACAACTATTTTGTTTGAACTATTAAAGCTTCCTAAGTTATACCACCAAAGAAAATCAATAACTAGGTAATGAATCCCATAATTTCTCCAAATGTATAGGAATGTTTTGTAAACATATTTTCTCTACAGAATGAGACCACTCCATCTGATGGCTGTTGTCTATAATAAGTTTGAGATCCATATTACAAAATGTCATTAATAAGGTTGTATTTGGTATCATTTATTTATAACATGTCTATTTTTAAAATTTTATCAAAATTCCAGAAAATAGTTATGAGCTTGCTTCCTGACTCCTGTTTTTGTAATCTGCAATAAGGAACCTGTGTAAATAATTGTTTTTCTTCTTTTCTTACTCAGATAAAAGTTAGTTTCTTTAAAACTTATGTAACTTATCAACTGTAAAAAGTTACTGAACTTCCTAGCAAGACCTCATCTAGTAAACTGTTATTTATTTGATATTTGTTATTTATCTGATATTGTTCTGTATTTTTTTCTGTGAAAGGGACTTTTCAAAGCATCTGGGGCTTCAGAATGTTTATGTCTCTGGTTATCCATTTTACAAAGAAGGTAGGGGTAAAGTAGTGGTCACTTTTAATTCTGAGTGAAATGCTTCCTCTTGGTCTTCAAATAACATCTGAGAACAACATGAAGAAATTTTGAAGTATACAATGTGAATTATGTGCTGTAATGAAAAGTGCATAAGGAGCTAGACAGACCTTCTCACTTTGTCATCTGCTGTCTAGGGAATTTTGAGAATATTACTTCCCTGAGAGAAAAAAAATTGTAGAGAAAGGAAGTAATTGAATTTGTACTTACAAGCAGTAGTGGAAGGTAAGAAGAGGCATAAGTGGGGAGTTGACATGTAAGCAAGAATTCTTATGTGACATGTCATGTGCATTTTGGGGGAAAAATTAAATTCTGAAAGCAAATTTTTGAGATTTCTGAAAGGAAATTATACGCAAAAAGAAATTTAAACTTTGTTTTTATGGATTTACAATTTTTAAACAAGCAGAATGGCTAGAATTTTGAACATAAGATGGCAAGAAAATCTATATTTCAAATGAGGCATTAGAATTTGAAAGCAACCCGAACTCCTTGGTTGGAAAACTAAGGAGTGCAAATATTATTAGGAAATTAGAACAATATTGAAATATTTCATATTCTTTAACATATTCTGTGTAAGAATCCTTTCTCTATCTAATGAGATAAGTTTTTCCAAATGGACTGGTTTGTTAAAACACTTTGCTCCTTCTCTCCTGAGAGACTCAGACAAAACCACAGAGATGAATAATATGCAGAAAATAACTTCTATTCATTCTACTATATCTCCCAGGGAGTCTTGTAAATGAATGTTTTCTTGGAAAATACATAATTAATTTCCTTCCTGATATTATATTTCCATCTTCACTTGATACCACTAATTTCTGTTTTCAATATGAGTGGACTTCATCTTCATTTAAGCTATCAGTAACAAAACAAAGTGCCTATGACATGGTTCATTTACTACCTACTCTTTGAAGTATTTTCTTGACTTGGGTCCCAGAGAATTACATGGTGGGTTTTCCTCTGACTTGAACTGATTTTTCCTCTGAACATTGGAAGTCTTCAAGACTCTAGCACATTCCCCTTCTGTTCTTTAAATTCACATGGAGCTCATCTTAGTCAAATAGATATCATGACCTTATCCTCTCTCCAGATCCCCAACTCATATATTCAACTGGCAATTCAGTGTCTCTACCTGAATTTCCAGTGGACCCTGTAAATCTTAGGGATCAAAAAGAATTCACTTTTCCTACTAATTCTGTCTTCAAGTATGCTTCTTCCCCAGTCTTTCTTAGCTCACAACTGAAACTATTCCCAGAAAATAATGATAACTCTTTACCAGCCATATTTCACAATTTGTCAGATGTCGTGTATATCCCTTTTTAATATTTAACCTAAATTTCATCATTTCTCTCTACCCTCATTGCTACCATCCTAGTCTTATTGAATATTTTTTTGCTTCTACTGTTTACATAGTCTCCAAGTCTTCTGCTTCTTCGTCTCTTGCTCTTTTATAACCAGTTCTCACAAACAGCCAGAGAAGTGGAAGAAATGTGTATAACTGATTATTGCAGTCCTTGCTCCAAAGTCTCCTTCATATGGTTGGTATAATCGAAAATCCTTACCATGACCTACAAAGTCCTGTGTAATAAGGTTCCCTGGCTCCCTCTCTGGCCTCACTTTTGCTCTCCTTCTTCATATATTCCACTCAAATCAACCTTGTTTCTGCTTCTCAGAGACCCTTATTTTCACCTAAGTGTTTTTGTATTTGCTTTCTTTTGTTTGAAACATACTTTCTACAGGTAAAACCAGTTTATTTCCTTCTTTATTGTCTCAAGTCAAACATTCCTTGTAAAGAAAGTCCTATTCTGTTTATTCTATTTAAAATAGCCTGACATTTCTCTTATTATTTATTTAGTTTACATTCCTATACATAATACTGCCTAACATTATGTTATTATTTGTTTGTTAATTTTTATTTTCCACAAAATATAAGCTTCAGAGGGCAAATTTGCCTTACTGATAATCCTGTCTAGCAGCTAGAGTAGTGTAGACATATAACAGGTGTTTATTATTGCTGAATGAATTTTTAAAGGGGGTGGAAATATAATTGTTTGGGGCTCCTCAAAAGCAACAACAGAAATGAGAAGACAATTTTTAAACCAGTGTGAATTCTGGGCAGTAATAAATAATGAGATAAATAGAACACAAGTGAGACCCCAGAACTGGAACCAAGCATACAGAGGAGCTTAAATTATGTCAGAAGTGGCATCTTTGAAATTGCAGAAAGTATAAACTGACCAATAAACATATTAGGACAATTGTTCATCCACAGAGAGAATATGTAAATACACTATATAACTGTTACCCTATTAAGTAGACATGAATCTAGAAAGAATTCATCCAAAACTTCAGCCTTCTTTTTTTTTTTTTTTCGGTACTAGGAATCGAACTTGGGACCTTTCACTTGCAAGGCAGGCGACTGAACCACTGAGCTAAATCCCCAGGCCCAAAACTTCAACCTTATGTAAAATATATAAGGGACTAAAGAACATCATAATAATCTGAGACTAGAAGTGGATTTCTTTAACAAGATGCAAAGAATAAAATCCAGAAGATATAACACAGACAAATTGCCTAGAATCATAATGTAAAACTTGTTTTCACTAGAATAATATCATAAAGCATAAAATGATTATAGACTGAGAGAAATATGTACAACATCTCTAATTAACCAATATTAGTAACAGAATATGAAGAACTTCTATTTTCTGTACGTATATATAAAGTAGGGTAAGTATATATACCAGAAATTCACATAAGAAGAAACCAGTTTGTCTATAAATAAATGATGATTAATCATACTTGCAAAGAAGACAATAAGAGAAAAAGCAGAAGATACAATTTGTCACTCCTCTGAAGAAACAAAAATCTTAAAAACTGGAAACACCAGTTTAATGAGCATGAAAGAATAAGTGGTAAAACACATGGGCAACCCATGTGGAAATACATTGTAACGTTCCTACAGCTGAGAAACTTTACTCCTAATGGAATATTGAAAGGAAAGTCTTGCACAAACACAAAGGGAAGACATATATAAAAAGTAAAGGTGAAGGACAGTGTGGTGGCTCATGATATAAACCCGGTACTGGGGTGGCTTCGGCAGGAGGGTTTCCATGATTTTGCGCAGAACCTGGGCTATACAGAGAACACTTATCTTAAAAAAAACAAACAGTGAACTACCTGTATACATAATTTTTCATTTAAAATAATATATTACATAAAATGAAATATTTCATAGCAGTTATAAATTGGAGCTACATCTACCAATGTAGATGATATGGTTTGGGTATGGTTTGCCTGTGTCTCACAATAATCCTTGTGTTAAAATTCAATTCCTTTTTTTATGACTTAAGATTATTGGTACAATTTAGATATATAGAATGATCACATTAATCATGTGAAAGTTTTACCTGTAGATACTATGTCTTGATTCTTATTTTTCCCCATCCCCATTTAATCCTTCTTCCCCTCCTTATTTACAAAAGCTTTATTCCCATTCTATTTTCCTTTTCTCATTGTTTTTCTTTTCTCTTCCTCCCCCTTCCTAGTGTCCCTTCCATTTAAAAATTTTCTTTCTATTTCACATTGTCTGTTATAAATTTTCGTCCTTGTTTACACTTTTAGTTTCTCACACCAGAGAGAAATCTGGTACTTATAATCTGTGTTTGATTTATTTGACTTAAGAGCATGCTGTCAAGATGTATCCATTTACTTACTAATGTCTCCGCTTAATTCTTCTTTATGGCTAAGTAATACTTCATTGTATTAAACACATGCACACACACACACACACACACACATCTTTATCCATTCAATGGTTGATGGGTATTTGGGCTGTTTCCAAGATTTAGCTATTACAAACTGTACCAATATAAACATGTGTGTGAATGTATCACTGTGGCATGATGCTTTTAATTAATTTGGGAGGATACCAAGAAGGGGGATGGCTGGGTCAGATGAAACCTCTAGTCCTGGTTTTTTGAGGAATCTTCATACTGATTTCCACAGTGGTTGCACCAGCCTGCACTCCCACCAACAATGAAGTGTTCCTTTCTCCCCACAGCCCTACCAGCATTTGTTTTTGGTTGATTTCTTAATAATAGTCATTTTTTCTAGAGTGAGGTGGAATCTCAGCATTGTTTTAACTTGCATCATTCGAATGACCAGTGATGCTGGACATTTTTTCATATATTTATTTGCCATTTGTACTTCTTCATCTAAGAAATGTGTATTACTTCAGATGCTCAGTTTTGGATTGGGTCTTTAAATTTGGGGCATTTGATATTTTTCAGCTCTTTTGCTGTGCAGAAGCTTTTTAATAAGATGAGACCCCAGTTGTTGATTCTTTGTGATAATTACTGTGTGATAGGGATTTTGTTCATAAAGTCTTTACAAACACCAGTATCTTCAAGAGTTCTACCTATTCTCTCTTCCAGCCGATTTAGTGTTTCTGTTTTAATATTTAGATCTTTGATCCATTTTTATTTTAGTTTAGTGCATGGTGACAGACATAGGTTAATTCCCATTTTGAAGTACTGACAGGTTAGAAACCTACTCCTGCTCTAGTCTTTAGAAGGGTAGCTTTTGGGAAGTGATTAAAATTTGCACTCCTTGTCTCTTACCACACAATGGCCCTACCCATCCCAAGATTGCAGTAACAGGAACACCACTGACAGATAAAGCCCCTCAATCTTGTACCATGAACCAAAATAAACCTCTTTGCTTTATAAATTACCCTATCTGAAGTATAGTCTTACCAGCAACAGAAGCAGAATGATACAATGGATATAGCTCTAAAGTATAACACTGAGTAGAAAAAAGCAACGGAAGTAGATTATAAACAGTATAACATACGTAACCAATGACATCTTGCAAACCATACTCTATTGTTTAGGATTATACACATACACACACACACACACACACACATGCGCACACACATATGTATCCATAAATGTTTTTGTATACTCATTTCAATCCAAGACCAATCTTGTAAACCAAAAAAATTAAAGATTAAAGAAAGCTCATCATCAAATAAACCTAAAACACACTTACATTACATGCTAAAATAAAACATCTTTTCAAGTTCCAATGAAATACTGACTAAATAGTCCTCAAAAGACATTTTTTTCTAAATTCCTAACTATTTAAATAGAATGAAACATATTCTGTCACAAAAGTGCAAGAAAATTAGGCATTAAAACACCAAAATGAAAGAACTCAAACTCCAGCCAGATCAATATAAAATAAGAAAAATTTTTTTCAATTATTACTTTAAAAGTTGGATAAAATGGGAAATCAGGAATTTAAAAATTACTAGAAAATAATGGTAATTTTAAAACATTTAGTAAAAGTGTCATATTTTCATTTAGAAATTTCAGTAAAGCCTGTACAAAAGGAAAACAAACTATTGGACAAAAAGAGGAATATATAAATTAGAAGTTGTCTTAATTAGGAAATAGGTTAATTAAAAGTAGGGAAATAAAATGAAAAATTAAATATATACATAAAATTTGGTGAGCAAGAACATCATTAAACAAAACAACACATACAGGTTTGCTTCTTTGAAAATAAATGAGTAAATAGTGTAATGTTGAATAACATGTGAAAGCCCAAATGCCCAAAATTTATATTAAGAAAAGAGAAAGAAAATAAAATATGTATGCACATGTTAAAATAAGTAAAAAAGAACACCTTAGGTAAACAAATCAACTTTGGGGTTAAAAAAAATCAAAGCTGCCCCTTGCCTCTCCACATGTAGACACATTCAGAGTACGAGGGCACTTCTTCCCCCCAGGTGAATTCTGCTAAGCCTTCAAACACAAAATTCTTACATGATTAATGACAGTGTCCCCAAAGCTTCAAATCTCTGGGGGACATTATAAAAGTATAGATGCTAATTCTGTTGGTCTGGATAAGTTCTAAATGGCAATGTTGGTGTTGTTAGCTACAAACCATATGTCCAATTGCAGAGTCTTAAACTATTTGATAACTTAGAGAAAGAAGATCTCCAGATACTTTCTACAAAGTGTGCTGTAAAATTTATATTAAAACTTTCTACACATATTTCCTCAAAAGATAACTACAGATCATTTTCTGTTATGGATATTGATGGTATTAATGTTAAGGCAAAATGAAATATTTACAAATAGATTCAAATAATTAAGAAAAACACAAAACATGACAAATCAGAGTGATTTTACAAATATCCTCATAGTTTGGTGTTAGCAAAAAATTAGCATAATTGACCATGTCAATAAGTTAGTGAGAACAGATAATCTCATAGATCTCAAATGCTGCTTATTTTAAAAAACTTTACTATGATGGTTAATTTTAAGTGTCAGTTTGACTGGCTTTAAGACTACCTAGCTAACTGGTAATGCATTACTTTAAGGAGTCCCTGTGAAGGTCCTTCCAGAGGAGAATGGTGCACAATTCTGAGTGGACTAAATGAGGAAGATACACCCTAAGTGTGGGTAGGCACACCCCACCAGCTGGAAGCCAGCTAGAACAAAAACAGGAAAGGTCTCTCCTGTGGTTGGGATACACTGTTCTCTCTGTCCTTAGAGAAATTCAGACTGTATAGCCTTTGCACTCTGGCACACATACCAGTAGCTCCTGATAGCATTTAAGTTCCTAGCAATTTCCCAGGCAATGTTGTGCTATTTGTCTAGTTGCATAGTTTCAAACTATTAATAAAACACGTGTATATATAGATATCCTGTTGACACACACATATATATGTATACCTGTGTGTACACACTATGTCTGTCTATCTATCTATCTATCTATCTATCTATCTATCTATTTGCTAATGCATCTTTCTCCTTGAGAACCATAACACAATTAAAATTAACAATAGAAGTGGTTCTGCCACCTGTCTCACAAGTGCAAGGTCCCGAGTTCAATCCCGGGTGCCAAAAAAAAAATACCAATATGAAGCTTGATGATAAAAGTTACAAATAGATTTATTAAAGTTAGGAATAATGTAAGCATTTCCATTATTGCTATAATTACTGTAGTCTGACTGTAGAAAAGAGTGAAATTAGGCAAGAAAATAATCACATATTCTCAAGACAGAAGAGAAAATGTATCCTTATTTATAACAGACATAAATTATAACTGTAATATCACAGAAAACTGGGAATAAATACAAATGTATTATATTAAAATTCTCAATTTCAAAATAGTGGAGGAAATATTTCCAATATACTGCATTATATATTATATATACTTCTGTGTTGAGACCAGTTGCAGAGGCATTTCCTGGGGGAATAGAAGCTTAATTCTTACTTTTTTTGTGCAAGAGAAAATTCTAAATAGAGCAAAGATGTAAATGTAAAACTCACTGGGCCGGGGATTTAGCTGAGTGGTTCCAGTGCCTGCCTCGCAAGCCCAAGGTCCCAAGTTCAATCCTCAGTACCAAAAAACAAAAAACAAAAAAACAAAAAAACCCACCTCACTGACAGCAAAAAAACCCAACCAAAAAACAGAGCCACAATAAACATGCCAAACTCACACACACACACACACACACACACACACACAGCATAAATTAGCAGAGTGAAATAGACATGTTTATTTTTGTGTCAATAAACACTCTTAATGAATATCAAAAAAATTAAAAAAAAATCCTGGAGGCTGCTGAGGAAATAAATTATTGGACCAATTGGAAAATCAAAGCTCTCAAATGGCAAAAATATGTTTAATAAATCAAAAGATATACAAACCAGAAGGAATTTGTGAAATGTGCACATTTTTAAATTTCCCTAATAGCATATTGGCAATGATTAAAAGTTAGGTAATACAAATATGGCATCTTGTAAATAAATTGTGTGACCTTCATATAATGTCGCATGATTATTGCCATTACAAGAATGCAACATATTCACATACATTGGTATGAAAGTGTGTCCAAAGGAGAATATTGTATTTTCCCCAGGTGGTAAAAATAAAGATCTGATTTAGACCAGAAATACTTGTAGTAAAAAGAAGAGAATTGAAAGAGACCTTGTAGAAGAAAAATCACCAAAATGGTGACAGAAGTAAAAACCATGCTGAGATCCTGAGCTTGGGTGGCAAGAATATTTTATTGCTATTACATCCTGAACAGGAGATGTGTAGCTTTCTGTCACTGTGCCAAAATATCTGAGATGCTCTTTGATTAGATTGGGTCACTCTGCAGGTTGGATGCTGCTTACTTAACCTGATGAGGCTGGACCTTCTTTACTCAGTCAAACACTAATATCTACTGGAAATGCTTCCCAGACACATCCAAGAAAATGTTTAGCAGCTATCTGGGCATCTCTTATCCCAATTAGGTTGACATGTGAAGATAAAATTGATTAAATAATCAGTACCTCTGTAGAGAACTGAAGATTTTTACTTTTGTGTTGGTTGGCCTGAATGTGTTCTTGAGAATTATTAAATATACTAATTTTGTTTTTAGATACAATATTTTCCCACCCTAAAGAATGTCAAGGTAAGAAGTGACTTAATTAAAAATCAGCTTTATTAATTGGAATATGTGTTTTTCTTGTCTATGGATAAGAAAATATGAACCTCCCTTGGTTGTGCAAAATTTCTCAATTATCACTACTTATTTCTTTGAGATGTTCCTCCACCTAGATCCCACAAAGCAAGTTTTGTAAATGTTAGATCATCTCAAATTCACCCTAACAATGTAGGGTGTAGACAATGTTACATGATAAATCACCAGATAAATGAAACTTCCTATCTCTTACAAAGTTCCCCTCCCCATCCATCTAAGAAATTTATGTTATAGTTTACCTGCCCAAGTATTCACTGAACTTTGGTGAGGTAAACTAGATAAAATTTATACTGTTAAGCAAAGTATTAATGCCAGAGGTAAAGTATCAGGCAACCAGTCCAACTTCATCTCTATTTTACATCACCTCAATTGTCTCAGGAGGGACATTATAGAATTTCTCTAAAATGCAAATCTCAAAGTGACTCTGTGCTTAGGTCATTATATTTAATCCTCTAATTAAATGCTAGAATCCATCAAAATCTGAAAAATAATCTATGTAGAATGTTGGAAAAAATTGATAAGAAAGTTTATGTTGAGGTGAAGTTGAATAAGATAAAAAAATTGTGCTTCAGCTTGCTAAATCATATATATGTGCACACTATGTATATGCACATTATTTATTTACTAGTTTATACTCATGAAGAAAAAGTCCTAAATTTGAAACTATTAGTATTATATACTGATACCATTCTCTTAGATTAACTTTTAAACATATTTTCTAACAAGTTGTAGGTTGCTACTGATGACTTAGTTTCAGTATAAATAGCTGCCAATCAATTTTCATGAGAGAAAAATTAATATTTAAAAGTATAAAATTTCTTATTGCAGTATAAGATGTTTACTATAGGGAGTGATATAAATTATTATTTTAAAATGTCTGAATGATCTCTGTTAGACAATACACACAGAGAGAAAAATCTCGTATATAAATTGAATCACTAGTAGCATATTCATTATGTAGCATTAAAGTGTACAAGATAGAACACCCCATTCATAGAAGAAGATCTTATATTTTAATCTATATAGCAAATTTTGATGTGTAATAGCTTGGTATAAACCAGACCTTAGAGAGCAAATGGTTGTTTTAAAAGAAGCTGATGTCAAAAGAGGAAGTGAAGCCATAAAAATTGACAATTCCTCATAAGAAAATATAATATGATAACAAGAATTCTTTCCCGTACAATGCCTATGAGAAGTAATAATTGTGGGAGCATAAGAATTCTCTGCAATAAAATGCACAAAATGCTTAAAATTCAAATATGCAATTCACTCCAAAGAACTTGAGATTAAAAATGAAATAGTGCTTGGAATATATATATTTACACTTATCTCTTGTAGAGCATATGGTTCCTTCTAAGCAATCCAAGGATTTACCATTTGCCATGTTTTCACACATTAAATATTGTTAAATCCTCCAAGGCACTGTTCTTAACTACTTCCAAGATTAAAACTAACAAAAAATCTATTTTAAATACATCCTTGTTATTTGACATTAGTTACTCTAAATCATAAAAAGACAGTCTATTTCACTCTTTTACAATTTAATACTGCAAATGTTAATCTATTAAATATTAATATGATGAAGAGAAAACCTCCAATCTAATTATCTATCTAATTCTATATTGTAATATAGTCGATACTTTTACAAAACAGGGATGGATATTAAAGTCTAGAATATTTTTTTACCACATTTTTCCTCCTCTATGTACAACTATGTGTTTATGATTTTGGCATCTTTTGCTTTATTTCTAAAATCTCTTATGAAAACAAATAATGATTTAATATGAAAAGAACACTTTGTATAACTTCCACGTTTCCTTCTTATGTCTTAATAGTAGGATTACTGAATTTGGAATTTGGGAGTATAATATTCAAGTGTCATGTCTAAATTAAAAATTATTTCCTTAAGGTAAACTACAATGTAAAATTATAACGCATGCATTGCGACTGCAGTACTGCAAATAGGGCAACTATATGCTATTTTCTGTATGCCTGTTTTAGTAGTTTTGTAATTTATCATTTTTATAAAGAAATTATTTTTGCTTGGCCTTTTCATATATATATATATATGTATATATATATGCTAAAAATAAGAAACTTGACTCTTAAAAATATGCACTACTCCAAAAATTAATCATACAGAAATCTACCACCTGATAGACCTACAGCTAAATACTTGATATAAAACATCAAGCATTTAATAACTTCAGGATATGGACTTTGGTTCAACAGAGAATGATATTGAGTGAATTTTTATTGGATATTTTACAGAGGTTTTTATAATGGACCCATTTCTTTAAAAGTGTTTAGTCACAATTATTGTAGTCATGATATACATGGAAGAACAGATTGAGAGTTTCTTTCTAAGGGGAGTCTCACTCTTGTTCATAAAAAGTCTTCCATTCAGTTCTGGGAGGAATTTCAAAGTCTCATCTAGAATCTTGAAAGAGCTACAGGTGTTGGTAGACTTCCTGTAGAGCCTTTTCCCCAGCTCAGATGTGGGAGGAAACAGCTTTCTTATCTTAAAATAAAGTTCAACCAGTCCTTTCCTCAAAAGATTATTTTGATCATTAGATAAAATATTTGAAGCACTGAATGTTGATACACAGTAGTCAGTAAATCCTGAGTAAATATTAACTGTTTTGACAAATTTATATTAATATATTAAAAGCTCTAAGAAGTCTTGAGTGAAGATATTTTCTTCGCTTAACTTTACCTCAGGATCTGATTTGAACCTATTCACCATTCTCTATTTAGGAAACAGGAGTTTTTGACAGCTGTCTGCCTGTCCATGTTGTTTTTCCCTTTTTAGAAGTGTGTCTGTGTGTTCATGTGTGTGTGTAAATTGTCATCTACAATTACACCATCAATCAAGTTGAAGACCGTTTCATAAAACTGGCGTATAGGACTTCAAAATTTAGATATGAGTATTAAACATAGTAACATTGTGTCTTCTTTATAGGAATACTATATGAATTCCTGGGTCTCAGAGCTAGCGAGAGTCTCCCATGAAGTGATTTGTTCTTAATAGGTTAAAAATGTAAGTAAAATAATTTAAAGTCTAAGTAGCAAAGCCTTTTTAAAATGATACCTTCAACAGCTATATAACTCAGAATAATAATATTTTATTCTTAATTTCTAGCAGAGTCCTGGACAATGGTGTGAAACCAATAAATATTTTCTATTAACAGAACAGAAGCCATTAGCTATCACTACTGTTATTTCATCCAGAAAATAATTTTTATAATTTTATATAAATATCTATGGAAATTATATTACTTAAAGACATCCAACTGCACTATATTCTACACTTGAGCCTACCTAGGCAAGTCCCCTTTCCACCTCACCTCTTTCCGCCATTTCGCCTCTTCTTGACCCATCCAAGGTAGAAAATACTGTTTTGTCTAAACCATTCACAGCAGTTTCATTTTTCCAGCTACACATCTTTAGGAAAAGGAATAGGTGTAAATACAGTGCTCAGAGAACTGTCCATCCACATGTTGAAGATTGAATCTAGACCAGTATATTTTACCATGTACTACAGTTAAATGGATCAAAGATCTAAATATTAAAACAAACACTTAATCTGCTGAAAGATGAGATAGGTAAAACTTTAGAAGTTGTAGACATAGGCAATGACTTTTTTTTTAGCAAAACATTTATTGGTATGTTTTAGATATACATAATGATAACATTCATCAGGAATTTGTACCAGTACATGATATATCTTACTTCTTCTTTTTCCCATTTCCACTCCCTCCTCTATGTACAAAAGCTTTGTTTCCATTTTTCCTTTGATTTTCTCTTTTTTTCTTGTCTCTTCTTTCCTTTCCCCCTCCTCCCTTGTTCCCCTTCTCATTTGAACATTTTCTTCCCATTTCCCATTTCTATTGTACATTTTAGTCCTTATTTCCACTTTTGGTTTCTCATACCAGAGAAACAATGCAGTATTTAAACATGTGCATTTGATTTATTTCACTTAAGAGTATGGTGCATCCATTTAACTGAATGTCTCAAGCTCATCCTTCTTTATGGCAGAATAGTATTCCATTGTATAAAAAGACACATATTCTTTATCCATTCATTAATTGGTGGACATTTGAGCTGTTTCCAAGATTGAGCTATTACAAATTGTGCCACTATAAACATGGGTGTGCATATATCCTGTGGTATGATGCTTTTAATTCTTTTGGGATGATACCAAGAAGGGGAATAGCTGGGTCAAATGGAACCACCAGTTTTAGTTCTTTAAGGAATCTCCAAATTGATTTCCACAATGATTGCACCAGTCTACACTCCCACCAACAGTGGAGAAGGGTTCCTTTTCTCCCATAGTCCCACCAGACTTTGGTATTAGTTGATTTCTTAATAGCAGCCATTCTTTCTGGAGTGAGGTGGAATCTCAGCATTGTTTTAATTTTCATCTCTCCAGTGACCAGTAATGTTGAATGTATTTTCATCTATTTATTTGCTGTTTCTACTTCTTCATCTTAGAAGTGTCTATTCATTTCAGGTGCTCATTTTTGGACTGAGTCTTTAAATTTAGGGGATCTGACTTTTTTGAGTTCTTTATATATTCTAGATATTATTCCTTTGTCTGAGGAACAGCTGAAAATTTTTTTCCCACTAGCTGTACAAAAGCTTTTTACTAAGATGAGGTCCCAGTTGTTGATTCTTTGTGCTAGTTCCTAGGTGACTGAGGTTTTGTTCATAATGTATTTGACTACATCAATGTCTTCGAGAGTTCTTCCTATTCTATCTTCCAACAGATTAAGTGTTTTTGTTTTAATATTTAGATCTTTGCTCCATTTCAAATTTAGTTTAGTGCATGGCAAAAGATATATGTCTAGTTTTAATCTTCAGCAAGCAGAAAGCTAGTTTTTTCAGTACCATTTATTAAAGAGGATATGGCTATCTTTCTTCCAGTGACGGTATTTGGCTCCTTTGTCAAAGATAAGGTGGCTGAGAATATCTGTAGTTATTTCTGCACCTTCCAATTTGTTTCATGGATTCCCAGGTCCGTTTTATTTTCCAGTATTGGTATAGGCAATGACTTTCTGAACAGAACCCCAATAGCACAAGAAATAACACCAAGAATCAACAAATGGGATCACATCAAATTAAAAGCTTCTGCTCAGCAATTGAAACAATCAACAGTAAATAGACAACCTACAGAATGGGAAAATATTTTTTCCAGTTACTCAAACAAAGGACTATTATCTGGAATATACAAAGAACTAAAATTTAGACCACCTGAAAATAAAGTCCCTATCAAAAAATGGGCAACTGAATAGACATTTCTCAGAAATACAAATGGCCATTAAATACATGAAAAAATGTTTAACCTATCTGGACGTTAGAGAAATGTAAAGTAAAGGAACCCTGAGATTCCACTTCACTCCAGAAAGAATGGCTATCATCAAGAAATAAAACAATAACAAATGCTTGCCATGCTAAAGGGGGAAAAGGAATCCTTTTATGCTGTTAGCTGGAATGTGAACTGGTACAATCAATGTGGCAATCAGTGTGGAGATTCCTCAAAAAACTAAAAATAGAAATTCCATTCAACCTAGCTAGCTTCTAGGTATCTTCCTGAAAGAGTTAAAGACACCATACTACAGGGCCGGGGATTTAGCTCAGTGGTTTCAGCGCCTGCTGCGCAAGCTCAAGGACCGGAGTTCGATCCCCGGTACCAAAAAAAAAAAAAAAGACATCATACTACAGTGATATATGCATATAAATGTTTATAGCAACATAATCCATAATAACTAAATCTTGGAAGTAGCCTATAAGTTCATCAGAAGATGAATGAATAAAGAAAATGTGGTATTTATTAGCAGAGCACTACTCTACCATAAAGAAGAACAAACTTGTGTCACTTGAAAAGTGGATAAATCTTGAGACCATAATGTTAAGTGAAATAAATCAGACACATGAGCTTAAATACCCATAGTTTTCCCTCTATGAGAAATACAAAATATATAAAAGAATAAAATAAAAGATAAATGATAGAAAATAGGGAGATCAATCTTTTGCATAGGGGAAAGGGACCAAGAGATGAGGGATGAGTAAAGGTGGGAAGGGGAAAGGGATGAAAAAGGAGTTATGTACATGTACCAACTCTCCAGGAGGAATGTAATCATTATGTACCACAAATATGTACTAAAAGAATTGAGAAAAAAAATCTGGCAGCTTGTATATGGAGGGAAATTTTTTGAGGGAACATAGATTTTTTTTCACTTTAAAGTGAGAGTTTCTCTTTTGATGGTGATCATCATGCCATGTTTGAGTGTGATGATAGATCTTGCATAAACCAAAAACCAAAGCCAAATTTGTGTGGTTTGGAGAAGAGTGTACAGATATGGAAATAATAAGAAATATTTTTATTTTCTTACTGAATTAATCAACCCTGCATTTGTATTTTCCTGTTCTCTGAAGTTCTTGTTATGTGATTGATTTTCTTGTTAAATTAGTAAATTTTCAGATAAAACCCAACTAAGGTTATTTAAATTGTGATTTCTGTTGTCCCAGTCAGAGCATTCTAGTTGCCATACTTATCTAGCTCCCAACACTTTTACTCAGACCATTTAATCTCCCAATCTACTTTTTTGTATTTTAAATTTATTAGATGTGACACTTTTATTTTACTAAGATTATAGATGTTAGCTTATCTTCTCAGATTCAATAGCATTTTGTTATTACTGTTTATCTTGTAAACTATTCATGAGACTAGAAATGTTCTTTAAACATAAACACTTCTTACACTTAAACTTTCTGAATAAATAAATGCACAAGAATTTTATGAATTCTGAGTAATCTCATTGATGAATTTCCTATTTTTTAAATATGATGCTTTTGTTTCCTTCAATGAATATACAAAATACTGAAAAATTTAGCTTCCAAATTTAATAAAACTTAAAGAACATTCCAGAACTTACCACCTGATTGTAATTGAGACACTCTTTATTAATATCCATAATTGTGCATTTTAGTACTAAGATCTCTTGGGCTTGAAATTCTTTTGAGAGGGGATATTATGTAGGATTTAGTACTTACATGGCTCTTCAGTTCTCATCTCAGTATCTGTATGTCTCAATATTTCAGAATTTGAACACTGTTGGAGTCTGTCTTTATTTTTCAATTTGTGAAACATACATGAATAATATATTGCTATTTCTTTGGTGGAAAAATATAGCAAAAGCAGTGAATTTTCTTTATATGTTGAAATGAATCCCTTTCATTAAGAAAAATCCATCATATTAAGTATTGAATACACTGACATCTAAAATGCATATTTTGCTGGATAAAATAGGACTTTGAAAAAGAAAAATAAAATTCAACATAAAAGTATAAACTGGTGGCATTTTCATTAAGCTGTGAAATGATTAATTTTTACCCACCCTAAGCTTCTTTCAAGATTTTCTATTGAGACTCAGATAAGCATCAACAGATGATAAATCTTATTTATATGACTTTTTTGTTATCAATTTCACATAAAGATAGGCAGTTATTGAAGAAGGTAGTTGTAAAGCAGAGGAATTGTTTTCAAACAAACTGAGCCCTCCCCTGTAAGTTTTAAGAAGGAAAAGCAGTGAAACCCTATGGAAAGCAGTCATATTCTATACCCATGTTGAAAGGGAGAATTTACATTTTAAAAATTAGCTTATCTTATATGAAAATTACAGCTTAAAATATGATTTCTTTCTGTCTTCCTGCCTTCCTTTCTCCCTTCCTTCCTTCCTTTCTTTTTTTCCTTATTGCCTTCTCTCTTGTTTCTCTTTCTCAACGCTCCTCCAATGCTGCTATCTGATGTAAATTGTTACCCAAATATTTATGTGCATGGAGCATGATCCTCAGTGTGGGTGTAGGGGTGGTAGAATCATTAGGAGGTGGGGCAAAGTGGGAGGTAATCAGGTCATGGGGAATCAACTTTTATAGAGAGATTAGTTCTCCCACGGTGGGTCTGATCTCATAGGAATGGAATAGTTCTTGAGAGAGCAGATGGTTATAAAAGAATGAGCCATATCCTTCTGTAATTTCTTGTTTCCTGTATCATCCTATGATCTCTTCATTTGCCTACATCTACTTCCCCATTTATTTCTTTGTCATACTGTGACATGGCCAGGGACTTAGTATCAGCATGGGGATGAATCTTCCAGCTGCCAGAACTGTGAATCAAACAATCTATTTGTTTTATAAAGCATCCAGACTCAGGTACTTTGTTATAGCAACACAAAACAAAGACATGAAACTTTGACTCTAACATCCTTATCTCTCTCCTTAGCACAGTACTTTCCAATTTTTACTGCTGTTTTACCAGGGTCTTAAAATATCAATATTTATTAGAAGATTTTTGTTTTACATGCTGCCTATCCTAGGTGAGTTCACATGGCACCCTGCAGATGTAACTGTTAGTGAGACTGACCCATAGCAATAAGAACAGAGGGTGACCAAAAGTATTCTCTGTGGGCTGCTTGTGGTAGCCACAGAATGAGAATGGAATGGATTTGTCCAAGGTGTGAGGTAAAACCAGACATAAAGATAAAACAGTGAATATTTTCCTAATATATTAGGATAAAGTCAGAGAATACAACATGTGATTGTTAAAATGTATTTAACAAATATGTACTGAGTATCTACTGTAAGCTGTACATTGCTCTAGACTTTAAAAATGAAATAGGGAGATCTGGACCTTCTTTCACGAAACTTATCTTCTATAACTTTTAGTGAAGAATACAGCAAATTATACCACATACAAACATAAATTGTAATAATGCAATTGAGGTAAGCAAAGAAATGTACATGGTATAATGAGATCGATCCTACAATAGAAAATTGACCTGATCAGAGAGGGAGGTCAGTTTATTTATTTATTTTTATTTATGTATGTATTTATTTTGTACTGGAAATCAAACTCAAGGCCTTGCACTTGCTAGGCAGGCATTGTGCCACTGAGCTACATCCTCGGCCCAGGAGGTCAGTTTTACTTGAACTGAAATATGAAATATGAGCAAGAATGTACCAGATAAAGAGGAAAAGTGAACACCACAGACAGGAGCAGCATGTGCAATAGCTTTCAATTTCTGACATGATATTTGAGGAGCCACTGAAGTACTTGAGAAGAGATATCAAGATGTTGTGCATAGTAAAATACATAATTCACATCAAGTATATTTAGGAGAGAATCCGAAATATGATCTGAGACTGGGATGTTTTTGTTTATGACTTGTGTTTTGAGTAACATTGTGGCCATTCTCTTAATATTGTGATGCACAGTGTATTAACCCTTGTTATTCTTTATTTTGTTGTGAAATTTTATTTTAGTTTTTATAGAAGTAAGCAAAATTTTTTCTAATATTTTCTTTGGTAATACGTACATGTTTCACATTTAAAATTTTTTTAGAGAAGTATATTGAACACTTACTTGTGATGTGAAGTATAATAAGACATTAGGGCAATATTAAGGCTTGGGCATATATCTTGAGAACTCTAGACCTTCAACACTAATAGAAGAGAAAAAAACAAGATATCAGAAAGTAACCCAGCAAAAGAGAAAATCCAGAAGAATTTTGAGTTACAGACACTGAAGGGCTAGCATTTCCAGAAAGAGGTTCCCATTATTAACAACAGAAGGACTGAAGAATGTCAATTGCACTGAATAACCTTGTATTTATTGGGATCCTTAGAAAGAGTTCATTTGGTAGAGAATGAGAAAGTCTGTTGTAAACAGTTTGAGCAGAGGGTAAGGAGTGAAGAGATACAGATAAGTCTCCTGAAAACTTGTATTTTCAAGAGAACTGTAGTCAAAGAGCTGGTGTGGTGTTAGTAGCCAGGAAAGAACAATATTTTAAAGTTGTAATTGTTTTAATGTGCAAATTTAATGAACAATAGGAATAATACTTTGAGAGAAAAAAATCTTTATTTTATGATTTTCATAAGGCACTTGATTTTATCTTATTTCCTTCTTCTAATTTCTCCTAATTCCAATACTTGTTAATCTTGTTTACATCATCATTTGGCATTTTAAAATTTTGAATAGGGAAAGCATCATATGATAAAACTCGAAAGTATCAAATTAAGGATGTTGCTCAGCCATGAATTATCTGAAAACATGTATCATTTAAAGACTTCCTTCAGGTATTGACCTTATTTATTCATAACATAGTTAATGTCTATCATCTATTAAGTTTTTTCTAAATACTACGTATTTTACAGATATCATTTCTAATCTTTATCACAAGCCATAGAAGCAGGCTTTATAAATGTCATCTCATCAATGAAACCGTTAAGACTTGGAGACATCAGAAAACCTGTCCAAGGTCTGTAGCTTACATAATGATTGTACTGATTTAACCTGAATCTATCTGACTCCAGTGCACATGTCCTTTAATATCATGTTGCCTCTACTCCTTAAAATCACCTTTTCTAGTGAGATATGATCTGAAGAAATGTAGGGACAGGCTAGATACCTAACATTTCCTACAGGATTATTGCAGTTCTGACTGTCTAGTAACAGTTATTCACTTATTGCTTTAATTTTTCTATTA
Source organism: Heterocephalus glaber (assembly GCF_000247695.1). Next base: position 8,365,242 of record NW_004624802.1, on the reverse strand, counting down.
AATAACTTCTAGAAAATTATTAAAAATACTAGGATCACAGTTTAATAAATATTTGTTCATCAAATCTCTTTCTTTGTGAAAACAGTGCTCAGAGATCAGGTTTATTTGATTTATGAAAAGAATTGAGGCAAAAAAAGTAACTTTGAAAGACTGTATTCTTCCTAAACTGTATGCTTCTTCACGGGACATCACAGTGAATAATATTGATTTGTGTATAAGTTCTTGGTATTGTAAAACACAAGAATTTAGAATATCAGAAATTATAGATAGAAATAATTTATAAGCAAAACACTTTCTTCATAATTTCATTCGCTATTAATCTTACTTTACCCATCATTCTAAATAAAAAATAACATACACAACCAAGCATGTAATGTTTTCTGCCAACAAAAGATGACCAAAATATTTCAAATCATGCTTGATTTTTGGTATGTTGAAGATAATAAATGTATCTTCCATTTTTCCTGCTTCAATGAATAATTTTCCAAATAATTTTACTTACATACATATTTTTAAGGAATTTATTTTTATAGGAAATAATTTTTCAGTCTTTGGCAGGAATGAACATTAAAACAAAGTGGCTTTCATCTCCTTTTATTGTTTTATTGTCACACAGCATCTGTGTATTCTCTTAGGATGTATGCTAATTGCCTAAAAATGTTTGCTTTCAGGGCCACAATAGATTAAATTCATTTATGAAAAACAATAAGGTGGATGATTTCAGTATTATTATTGATATTAAATTGTATAGGATTATCCTTGATAAGTTTACCACACATTTATGAAAGTGATAATTTATAGAATTTAATTATCTTGGTTAAAGTACAATATCTCTAAAAGAAGGTTATGAATATATTTGTATTTACCTGTGTTTATATAAGTGTGTGTGCAAAGAAGAGGTGCGCTTATCTGGTTTTGGGGGGAATTGAACAAGGCCTTATGTGTATTAAACTTATGCCCTACCACAGAACTGCACCCCAAACTGCCTTTCTCTGTTTTGTTACCAATAAGTGTTTTGTTATCTCAGAACTGCTTCACTAAAATCTGACGAAATCGGTGTCACACACCTTAATACGGACACTTTTTAAAAAATTAATTTTATTGGTACTTTCAGGTATACAATATAATGACATCATTGGAAATTTGTACTTTTACATAATCTCTCTTGGTTCTTATTTTTTCCCCCATTCCCCTGCCTCCCTTCAACCCCTCCATCCCTCCCTATTTACAAAGACTTTGTTTCCATTTTTTCATTTTCTCATATTAATTCCATTCCCTTCTTTCCTTTCCCCTACCCCTCCCACTTCCCTTTCCCTTTTGCCCCTCTTCTTCCTAATACAGACACTTTTAAGTAAATAAATGTTGATTCTCTTGGATAGTGATGGTGAATCTTTTAGAGTTTTCAATAATACAAATTGCCCACTGCAGCATTCATGTCATAGTTTTACCACCACTGCTCTAGGTGATTATAAGTCCTGAAAATCCTAGATGCTATTTATTTTAAGACTTGCCTTCTTCAAAGGAGGTCCATTTTGGTTTAATATTAAAAGAGGAAATGAAGAATCACAAGATACTACACACATGATAAATCTATTCTACTCTTTACTCTTCTCATTCTCTTCTCCTTAAATAACATATGATGTAGATATACTTTTTCTAATTCTTCAGAAAATAAAATTTAGAGCTCATGTGGGAAATATATTATAAAATAAATAATTAACATTTCATAATAGTCTACAGTTACTTTACCCCCAATTGTCCATACCTTGATACTAGTTTACTTATTATAATTTGTGTTGCCATCCATAGTCATAAATATGAACTGAATTTATTTCTAGTAGTGTAGATCATTACTTATAATTTTAAAACATAAGCAAGTATTTTTAGAAAAATTAGAATGTTCTTTATCTTTTCCAGTCAATTGGTAAATCAGGGTTTTAGGTGATTTGGGTTTAAAGTTCAATTTTTCAAGTGATTGGCTTTGACTGTGACACTTGAGCAAGTTTCTTTCCACTGGTCTCTTCACTTGAAAAACAGGAAAATAGCACAAGGTCCCAAGTTTGATCCCCTGTACCAAAAAAGAAAAAAAGAAAAACAGGAAAATTGTGTTGACCCTGTGGAGTTCTCAGTCCAAAAAGTCAAAGAAAGAAGTATCTATTTGAGATTGTGTTGGCAAGAAAAGCTCTTGATCTGAGGTGTTTAAGAATAGAACATCGAGGTCATGACTGGGATGATGTGTTAATGCCAAACAACTGTTGGATATAACCAAAGACTTTTTTTTTCCTAACCTAATAGAAAACAGAATTCTTCCCTTAACTATGGAGGAGAAAATGTGACTTGTTTGAACCACTTGAACAAACACAGGAAATGAAGGCAATTCTTGGAGATGGATTTTAATAATCCTTGGTCAGACTTTTCATTTAGAGTAATAACTAATTCCTGACCCTCTATGATGTATCATAGCCCCTTTTCATTGTAACACAGAGAAAAAACATAAGTGTAATTTGAGATCATCTGTCACTGTTCATTGTCCATTATCTTTCCTTTTAGACCAATATTGTAACTAATTTATCTTATATATTGGTAACAACCTATTAATTTTGGGAAGTATGGAGTCAACAAATTGGAGAGGACAGTTAAGATATTGTGGGAATCATTGTTGGCTAAATGCAGGACAACTATTTAAAAGACAATTTTCTCTGTCACCATTATAACTTATCATTATTTATTAAGGGATCCAGGGACAGTGACATCATTTCAAGCCAGGATAGCCACATCGATATTTCATAAATAAAAATGAAATCTAAAAGTAAAAACAGTAACCAAATGAAATGCTCATAAATAAATGATCCCAAGACTCTTCCCCCTTTTCTAGCTTAGAAGAATTTATCATTGGACAATTTGCTTTGTTTTATTCTTTGGTTGTTGTGAGAAATAATTTAGATAATTTGTCATCTAATATGTTGTAAATATTGTATGTGAAGACTTTTAAATAATATTTTATAAGATCCACATGATAGAGTTTAAGAAGCACTAAAAATGGTAGTTATAATTTTTAGAGTGTACATACATTTTACTTAAAATCCTGAGGAAGATAGGACTTCAGAGGAATCAAATAAAGGACAGGTATACAAACAATCTACTGCCTAAAAGTATAGTGTCTAACATATGAAGCTGTTTCATGTTTATCTTGTGACACTGTCTCAGCCCATAAATGCTTTTCAATCTTTATTCTCTTCCAGAATTCACTTCCTTCATATATCTTAGCATCTTTTTCAAGCTTGTCTGACAGCTCTCTTTTTTTTGATGATTTCTTGCATTTACAATCTACCCTCGCTTCTGCAGCTCTTCCAAGGCTGGTTAAACATTGTGGTCATTACCCTTGCTTCTCTGATGGGCTATTGCCAATGTTTGACCTTCAGACAACCACAAACTTACTATGTTGACATCTAGCACTATGGTTTAGAAACTTTACTTTAGGTTCATCTCTATTATTCTCCATTCTAGTGAAAGTTGACAGTTTCCTCAATCCAGCTCCTGTAGTAAATCAGCAGTAGTATCTGGGCACGTACTCTTGAATAACTTTTTCTTCTTCACTCTTGCTATATGTTGGTAAGAACTAACACTCAGGTTTAAGTCACTAAGTAACATTTTCCATGGGGTATTCTATAGAGGATTATCTTTGAAAAATAGTAATGGGCACTCTTCCTCCTATTTCTCTGTGGATCCTCCTATTTCTACTGTGGTTCAGAAATGCTAGATCGCAATAATTCTCAGAGATTCACAAGGATGGTCTAGAGCAAGAGTGACAAACCTATGGCACACATGCTGCAGCAGGCATGCAGAGCCCTCTCTGTCAGCGTGCAAGCCAAGTCATCCCAGCAACCAAGCATCAGACAATGTATATAGGGGCCATGTGCATGCTTGGAGAGGAGTAGCAGTGTCAGATGATGATGTCATGAGGCGTGACTTATTAGCAATGACTTTTCTGAGCTTTTGCATGGCTGGTCAGTTTGCTGCCAAGTTTACAGTGGTGCCTTGGTTCACAAATTTAATTTATTCCACGATTCTTGGGAAGATGACCATAGTTGTGTTCATTATCTGATGTGGAGTTTGCACATGGAAGCAAATTTTTGCCAAACGCTTCTGTTTGTAAACAAAATTGTTGTTCATAAACAGAATATATATATATATATATATATGCTTGGATTGGCTGTGAGAGGTTTTTTTTGAAATGAGTGCTTTGGTTTATTACTTCTGTGAGTTTTAATACGTTTGTTTGTATTAACACAAGATTTAGGTGTGAGTTTTCTTATGAAAATTTAAAATCTGAAATTCTTTTAATGTTGGGCTATCCTGCTGGCTTATTTGGTTTATATATTTATTTATTTCTGAGATAGGGTCTTACTATGTAGTTGAGGCGGGCCTTGAACTTACATAGCGCAGGCCAGCCTCGAACTCATGGTGATCCTCCTGCCTCAGTCTCCCCTTGAGTGCTAGCATTATAGATTTGTGTCACTGGGCCAGGCATTCTGGTATATTTGAATCTGCAGCATCATATTTAGTTGTTTGTGAGGAGTTTATAAAAAAGCACAAAGATTATATATATAAATATATATATATATATATACACACACACACACATACATACATACTTGGGGAAGCTTAGAGCGGGTCTGACTTTATCAGAAGCTCCTACAAGGAGCTTCAGGGAATAGCCAATTCTTCAGTGTTAACTAATAATGTTAGATATTTTTTGTACAGGGTTAGATTTGTATTGAGTGCTTCATTTAAAAAAAAAATTGTGTTTTTGTAGACTCCAAGCCTTGAACACTGAAAAGTGACTACAGAAAAAAAAAAGCTAAATTGAAAACAGATAGTGGAAGATCATTCTAAGAGGGGTCTGGACAGAGTCATTTGGAGTGACTGAATGCAATGGGAAAGTATTATGTATTCTGTGTAGTGAAAGTGTTGTGTGTCGCACATCTAGTGTCAGATGGCACTTTGACACCAACCACAAAAACCATTGCTGAACTTGGTGAAACTGAAAGGAAAGAATTTCTTGAAGAGAAATTGAGAAAATAACATTCCAAGTATCTTAGTTTTTGCAACTATCTTTTAAAATAAATCATCTGACAGCTGCCAGATTTCAAGTTTCACTGTGTATAGCAACACATAGTAAGTCCCTTTCTGATGAGGCTTTTATCAAAATGCCCATGTTGTCTAGGAGTTATTCCCTTTTTCATGAGTTCTCAAACAAGGATAAAATTGTGCAACTCATCTCTGACATGCAACTTAGCAAAAATACAGTTAAAGATCAAGTCCTGTATATGGAATGTGATGTCAACAGTTCACCACTGACTTACAAAGTTAGCCTGTTCCTCCATGTGCTTGAATAAAAACACAGATGCCAATAGTCATGCAAAGCTAGCAGTAATTTTGCATTATGCTGTTGGTGACATCATGAGAGAAGAGCTAATGAAACTGATGTTATTGCCTGGAAGAACACAATAGATAGATATCTGCAATGCTGTGATAGAGGCTTTTTGTCACAAGACATAAGGCCAGAAAAAGTGGTTTCAATTAATAGTACAGGGCACCTTGGATGGTGGGAGCAACATATAGTTTCATACAGTTTTTTGTTAAAGAAGCAAAACATCCAGTCACTCAGTTTCATTGTATTATACATGAAGAAGCAATTTTTGCTCCGGAAAGCAGCAACAAATTAGATGATGTCCTTAAAGAGCTCACAAAAATTGTGAATTACATCATGGCTCACGCTCTTGAATTTTGACAGTTTCAAGCATTTCTTGATGAGTTTCAGGCACAATATGTTTTACTTATGTACAATAATGTCTGGTGGCTGAGCAGAGAAGTCCCAGAGAGATTTGTAGCCTACTTGGATGAAATTAGGTTGTTTATGAATGCAGAAGGGCAGGAATATCCACAGCTCACTGATATGTCCTGGCTTAACAACCTCATGCTTTTTATAGATTATTAGACCATACTTCAATGTAATGAACAAAAATTACAAGATGTAGGGAAAACAGCAGAAAACATGTTCTGTGATATCAAAATATTTGAGAGAACATTGCAGGATTTTTTTTAAAGATATGTTTTTTGTGGTTTTTTTATGGTTTTTTTTTTGTTTTCTTTTCTTAAATTCTTTTATTGGTACATTGTAGGTCTACAACACATTTACATTTCTCATTGGGAACCTGTACCTTTACATAATGCATCTTGGTTCTTATTTTTTTCCCCATTCCTAGCCCTCCCTTCACACCCTCCACCCTTCTCAATTTACAAAGACTTTATTTCCATTTTTTCCATTTCTCATCATTTGTCCTTTCCCTTCTTTCCTTTCCCCTGCCCCTCCCACTACCCCTACCCCTTTGGACCTTTTCTTCCTATTTTACATTA
>NW_004624802.1:8301603-8353112 GCF_000247695.1 Heterocephalus glaber | reverse complement strand
GCTTGGGAAGTTTTCTGCCATCACTTCTGTGAAGAGTTTTTTTATGTCATCTGCACTCTCTCCTGTTTCTTCTTTGACTCCAATCAGTCTTATGTTATTCTTCTTTGCATCGTCTAGCATCTGCTGGATTGATTTCTCATGTTCCCTTATAATTTTGAAGCAATTTTTCTTTTCCTTGTCCTTAATTACAATGTTATCTTCTATATCTGAAATTCTCTCTTCACATTGGCTCATTCTGCTGCGTAGACTTTCAGTGGAGTTTTTCATGTCCTGGAAATCTATTTGCATCTGTTTTGTGGATTCCATTTGTTTCCTATGTTGGGATTCCATCATGTTCCTCAGTTCCTCTCTAGATTTATTAATCATGTCTTGCACTAGGAGCACAATCTCTGTTGTTAGCTGAGAAATTATTTCTGATTTCATTTTTTCCAGGTCCCCTTTTATTGACAGTTCAGGGAGTCCAGGTGGTTAGCATCAGAGTGTTCCATCTCATTTCCCTTTGAGGTTGCTGTAGGTGATCTGGAATTCTGGCTTTGAGAGTTATTTAGGTGTCTTTTCATTTAAAACAGGGTGGGGGGTGCTGTTCACACCTGAGTCGCTCACCTTCTCTGAGCTGGGACAGTGGCTGGAGCAGAGGGACAGATGGCAGCCTGAAAGCCCCTTCCTCTGAGCCAGGAGCAGTGGGAGGCTGGCTCAGAAGCCCCTTTCTCTGGGCCAGAAGAAGTAGGACAGTGGCTCAGAAGCCTCTGGGCCAGGACTTTTAAAAATATCTTGAAAGTGGGAAGAAGAAATATTTTCCAAATCTTAAAAATGCATTCAGAAAATTCTACATTTGTAGATAATCCTGCAAGTCATCAGGAAGTATAAAAGGAATTTTCTAGCATTACAGCACCTGCAATAAAGAATTTTAGTAACAGATTTTTACAGTTATGTAAGATGGAGACAACCCTGTGTTTTCTTACCTCTCCAGATAAAGCCAAATTTGAAGAATTTGATCTTTCCTGCTTACACTGATCAGATTTTGGAAACATGGAAATGGAGCTTTTGGAATTTCAAGAAAGCTCTATCTGAAAAAATAAATTCTATTTTCCTGCATGCAACACTTGAGAAGAGAGAGAAGACAGGTTATGAAGGGATTACAAAGGACAGCAGAGTTGGTAGTTCTGAAAATGAAATCCTTAAAATGTGGAATTCTCTGCCAAATAATTTTAAGTCAATGAAAGCACATGGGATTGCTCTTCTCACTTTGTTTGGATCAGCTTATGCTTGTCAGCAGCTGTTTTCAGTCTGATACAAGAAACACACTAACAGATGACCTGAGTGCTATGTGTTTTGCTCTCAAACTAACAAAGTATTTGTTAGCCAAGGTTTCACAAATTATCAACATGCATAGAGCAAGAAAGATCAGACTAACTATGCAAAAGCAAGCCAATTGCAAACTTTTACCTTTCAATAAATAGCTGTTTGTAACATTGAAAGTGCTGTTGTTATGTTTTTAAGACAAAAGATATCAAGGTATGATTTGTTTTTACTAAACGAAAACATCAGTATTGAGGTTTAATTTCAATGTTGGCCCTTTGGAATAAATAAGTTTTGGGGTTTCAGTTTGGGCACTCCAGCTCTAAAAGGTTCCCCATCCACTGATCTAGAAAATCTTTGAGGAAAGACAACTGCTTATCCGTGAAGACTTTGCCTTTTCTGCCATAATGTACACAGAAGTAATCAACTTCCATGGTAATTTCCTAAATCCTTAGTAATTAACCCATGTCAGAGTCATAAATTGTCTCCTACAGAACTCGAGGTTTCTAGGACCATGCACAGAAGGAGGCAGAAGTGAAGACTTCTCCTTACAGATATTTTTGGACATCTCTTTAAAAGGCAGATCTCAGCTCAATCTTGTATCTACTGAATCTCCTTCTCTGAGGTGGGGCCCAGTAGTGTAATCAGTACAGCACATTGGAGTCCATTCTTAGGAAAGAACATTCTCTATCACTGCAGGGTGAATGAAATTCTAACTGAAAGAATAATTTGGTTTCATAAAATGATACAATTCTAACAGGATAGACTCCTAAGAAAGGACCACGGACGGGGTAGTAGGTAGGACTAGTTAATACACAATATTTTCAATTACTCTCCAATAGTTTGGAGTCTACTTCCTTTGAAAATTACCTACCTGTTGCCTGCAATGTTAACCAAATTCTTTATTCACTCTCTTTGCTACTCCCCATGCAATCTTGGGTTGGTCAGCACATCATTTCTTTTCATGTCTCATGTCCATCCTCTTTCCATCCTTTGTATATTTTTTTTTCATCAACCCTGGTCACTATTTCCTAGAAACAGTCTCAGGTTTCCTAATGTACACATCAATAGCTCAAACCCTTACACGCTTGAATCTGTGAAAAAACATAGGGACTCTTTCACACCATTAACTTATTAGTTCATCCTATTTTGTTTAAAAACTATGATAAATATTTAGGTTAGCATCATGGAAACACAGATATTTATGGGCTTGATCTTCCCCTTTGTCTCATCTTTAGTTAAGAAATCCAAACACTGCCCTTGGATTTTCATTTGTATGCTCATTGGCTTCCTGTTTAGCCAAGAGAATAAAGAGCTTGAGAAATATGCAGAAACTATGGGAATTATTTGCATTCCACTGAAATATTTCTTTAGCTGAAAGGGATCAAATCGATAAAATATGATGAAACCATATGCTCATTATTTCAAAAAAGAGCAGCTGCTTCAGGGAATATTGGGAGATTTATTAATTCTACCACTACTCATTAAGGCTAGATATTGTCAAACCTGATTTCCTAAATAAAATGCACCTCAGTAGGAATAATGCCCTTGTAAAATTTGTATTGATATTCTACTTGGTGTATTTTCATGATTACTTTTATGGTAGAAAAATCATTGTGCAATTTTAAATTTTTAAGCAAACAGAATTCATTCCATGCAAAAGGTTTACAGCATAGTCATGGTTTGGAAATGACATAGAGCATGAGTCTTGGGAAAATGTATGCTTATTGCTATGAGCAATATATGCATTTAATTGAGTTTGTAACTTCCCAGGCAAGATGCCAAATGGGTAGTCTACCATCTGGTAAAAAAGGTAATGTGTTCTATGTTCTTGTTCTCACCAGTTTTATAGGCAAAAACCCCCCACAGTTTTTGGTTGGAAGACTTCTTTCCAAATACAAAATCAAGCAAAGAAGCCAATGCATTTAAAATTTAAATGTCAAATAACCAATGCATTTAAATTTTAATTAATTTGGTTTAGACTCATATCTATATATCCAATGAAGTTCAAGCAGTGAAATGTCCTTGCCCAAATGATTAACCCCAATTATAAAATTTTAAAACAAACAACAGAAAGGAAGCAGTTAAACTAAACACCTGTGTCCTGTTCTTTAAAACAAAAAGCAGAAAAACCAAAGCAAATAAACAGCAACAACAGCAACTCAAAACTCTAAGAGGAAGTTTCATAATCTCTATTGAATTTGTTAGGGAGATTTTAACAGTACATATTTTGGTAATATACCCTTTCATACTACTAGAAGTTAAGACAAATTGTCTAAAACTGATGCAGAGAATTCTTTTTTTTTTGAGACAGGGTCTCGCCATGTAGTTCAGGATGGTCTTGAACTCACTATGTAGACCAAGCTGGCCTCAAACCTGCAGTGATCCTCCTGCCTCAGCCTCTGGAGTGCTGGGATTTCAGGTGGCCACCTCAACTCCTTGCAAGGATTTTTAAACATCTTTATTGAGGTATAATTGACATGCAATAATTTGCGCATATTTAAGGGTTTCTTTGATAAAACTGAACATTAATATAGTCAAAATGTTCTCTTTTGGTCATTGGAAGCCTCTCCTCCTACCCATTCCCATCACTATCTCCAGGGAATCAGTGAGCTGCTTTCTGCTACTATAATTTAGTTCATTTCTTAATAGAATTTTAGATAAATGATTTCCTAGAGTATGTCCTCTATTGTTTGCTAATTTTTTAACAAGCTCTCACTTTCTTGCTTGGGACCGTCTCAAACTTGTAGGCTCAAGGGATCCTCCCACGTCAGCCTCCTGAGTAGCTGGTGTGTGACTTATACAGAATAATTGTTTAGGGTTTGCTTAATTCTTCAATAGTATCAATAGTTCATTCTTCTCTTTTGTTGAGTACTATTTCATTGTCTGTTTATCCCATAATTTTTAGACACTCACCTGTTGGACATTAGGTTATAGTTTTTGCCTATCACAAATAAAAGTCAGGAAAGATTGTCTTCAAGTTTTGTGTTCTGTGGGGGCTGGATTGCTTTCACTCTTCATGGGAAAATTCCTTGAATGACATTCATGGTTGTGTCATAAGGTAGGCATATGTTTCTTTAAGAAGCTACCAAACTATTACTTTTCCAAAGTAGTGGTACCATTTTAATTGTCAGCAGTGTATGAGTTTCCAATTGCTATAGATACTCACCAGCTCTTGATATGATCCATTTTTAACTTCCAGTAACTTGTTGATGGTGTAGTATATCTTTGTAATTTTTATTTCCATCTTTGTTAAATATACCTTCATTGATAGCATATCTATTTAAATATGTTGCCTCATTTTTAAATTTAATTCTTTGGCTTATTAGTGAGTGGTAAGTCTTACTTATAAATACTCAATATCCATACACTTATTTATTTATTTATTTATTTTTGGTACCAGGGATCAAACTTGGGATCTTGTGCTTTCAAGACAGGCGACAGAACCACTGAGCTAAATCCCCAGCCCTATATTCTTTATTAAATAAATGATTTACAAATATTTTTCTCCACATTAGTATCTTGACTTTATTTTTTGATAGTGTCTTTTCAACAATGTTTTAAATTCTCTTCAAGTCTAATTATTAACTTTTTAAAAATAGTTTTGCTTTTGATGTATAACTTAAGAGATGTTCACCTTATCCAAGATCATGATGAATTTTTACTCTGCTATTTAGGTTTATGATTTGCAGTGATTTTTATATGGTTTAATTAGGATAAATATTCATTATTTAGTATGTGGCTGCTCATATATTCCAGAACCCCTTGTTGAAAATTAATTTTTTATCATTTGAATTACATAGTAACATGTCAAAAAATAACTTGAGCTGGTCATGGTAGTGCACATCTGTAATTTCAGTTACTCAGGAGGTTAAGATGGGAGGATGGCCAAGTTCAAAATGAACTTAAATTCTGGCCATAGGGAATTTTATTTATTTGTTTGTTTGTTTGTTTATTTATTTATTTATTTTTATATTGTTTGTTTAGCTGGAGATTGCATCCAAGGTCTTTGGAATGGTCTACAATCCCAGCCTGTTTTTGTTTTTAATTTTTTAAAAATATTTGAGCTAGGGTCTCTCTAAGTTTTTAAGTTTCCCAGGCTGGATTTGAACTTGGGGTCTTCCTGCTTCGGCCTCTCAAAGTACTGGGATTATAAATATATGCCCCCACACTTGACTCATAGAGAATTTAGAAAAGGCAAAACTCTACAGAAAATCCCCTATTTATGATCAAGTTGCATTCCTGGAGAACATAAATAGGATTCATTCATAATCTGAGAAAATGAGTCTTACACAGTACACTTGTGAATCTTATACAGCATTCCAGCGAAAGTGTGCACCTGGAGTGTTCAAAAGTCAGGGAGTCCACATATTGGCAAAATGGATTAGTCATCGACAGGAACTAAAATGAGAGGCAAAGAACTTGCTGCAGGTGCACACAATAAGGAATTTTTAGGGTAATAAAGTGATTTTGGTGGTGTTTACATGACTGCATGTATTTGTCAAAAGCCCAATTATTGCACATGAAGTATTGGTAGATCTTATTGTGTGTATGTGTGTGTGTGTGTGTGTGTGTGTATATATATATATAATACTAAAATATAAAAATATGTAAAACTGCAGCTATCTTAAATATCTAATGATAAATTCAAAGTTGAGAAAATTCCATGTGATTGCGCTTTTTGTGTGTGTGTAAACTATGGTTTTTATTGACATGGATCATTATCACTGTTGTACAAGAGCAGCCTTCCCTGCGGTGTGCAGCTGTGCTCACTGTTTGCAGAAGCCATGTGCTTGGGTGTGACTGTGCTTCTCAGGCTCATAGCTTGCTTTTGCAAACTGTTCAGGATAAAACTGAGGAAGCTGTAGTCTAGGGTACCTTCAATCTAATAGATGCTACTAAGAAGTTTAACAGCAGGGAACTGTGCTTCAAGGACCCCAAGATAAAGAACAACAATCGACTGTTTATGTGCAGCATGTAGTTTAATATGTTTTTATTTTTTATTTTTTTTGGTACCTGGGATTAAACTCAGGACATTGCATTTGCAAGGCAGGCACAGTGCCACTGAGCTAAATTCCCAGCCCTAATACGTTTTTTGGTTTTTGGTGGGGTTTTTTTTGGTACCAGGGATTGAACTCGGGTCCTTGTGCTTCCAAGGCAGGTGGCGGAACCACCGAGCTAAATCCCTGGCCCCCTAATGTGTATTTGAAAAAAATATTCTCACCTAGTTCTCCCAGCCATGCTCTGAGGCACGTGGAGGAAGTCATTTATATGTATGTATGTATGTATGTATGCATGTATGTATGTATGTATAGAATTTGGTTGGTTGTTTTTTTGAGACAGGGTCTTACTATGTAGTTTAGGCTGGCCTTGAACTCACTATGTAGCCCAGGCTGCCATCAAACTTGAGGTTATCCTCCTGCTTCAGCCTTCTGAGTGCCGGGATTACAGGCATGCATCACCATACCTCCTTCACCCCTCCCCGTTTAATGTGGGAGTGGAGACTGTTGTGATAGTCTCACTAAGTTGTCCAGGCTGGCCTCAAACTTAAGTTTTACTTTCTGCTTATTTGTTTTGTGTTTTTGAGACAGGGTCTCGTTATGTAGTTCAGGCTGGCATTACACTCGCAGGGATCCTCCTAGTCTCCTAAATGCTAGGATTACAGGCATGTGCCACCATGCTTGGCTGAACTTGTGATCCTCCTGCCTCAGAGTCCTAAGTAGCTGGGATTACAAGCATGCACAACTATGCCTGGCTGTGCCACGTTTCTTTAAATGCAATATGGCTTTTCTTGGTGCTAGCCTAAAAGGGATACTGTCCCGTGAAAGACTGCTGTTTTCTTTCTTATTGTATGCCTCATTCCACTTTTCCCTATGTGTTCCACCCTTCCTCCTGTTTCAGCTTTTGTGAATGCCGCTTGCAGGACCTGTATCTATGTCTCCTCTCCTGTGACTGAGGATGGCTCTTGGCCCTTTCATTATCTGTAACTAAATCTATACTGTTCTCTTTCTGATGGATGTTCTTCTTGTGCTGTATCTTTCCGTTTCTCTTCCTATCACTTCATTTCTTTTTTGTCCTCTTTGCTGTTCTGCCTCTGTTTCAACTGTCCCTTGTGCAGAAATGAAATGTGGTCCTGAGCAAAATAACTTTCATTTCAGAAGAGGGCTTCATTTTCTCTGTTGGGATGTGTGAAGTAGATGAATGGATGGAGACCTCCAACTTCTCTTTCAGTTCTGGAACTCAATAGGAAGACATCTGTGTGTGAATCTCAGTTGTTTTTCTTCTAGAAGCATTTTCCTGGTGCATATTGCTAATTCCTAAGGGAAGGTAGCAAGGACATGTAACCACTTGTCACTGGAAAAACTGGAGCTAGTGACCAGGACATCTGGCTCTCTCTGCCTTTGCCTCATCCGACCCATTGGCCCGGGGCTGGGGAGGGGGAGGCGTCCGCGGTGGCGGAACTGAAGCCTGGAGCGCCTCGGCCCTTCCCGCCACAGCCGGGCCCCGCCGCCCACAGCCACTCTCTCTCGCCTGGTGCGAGGGCGCGGCGTCCGCGCCCTCAGACGTGATTCTGCTTCTTCAATTTAAGGTACATTGCCTTTTGTTGTTGTTGTTGTTATCGAGGATCAAACTCGGGACCTTGAGCTGGTAAGGCAGGCGGCTGAACCACTGAGCTAAATCCCCGGCCCGGTACATTACCTTTTGATGGTACGATTCCCATGCATAGCATAGTAGCTATTTAATATAATCCAGCTGCTAAGAAGGAAAATTCAATTACCAATTAAAATTACAGGAGAAATTTAGGTAACATGAGATTATTGATGCAAGCTATAAACTCATATAAACTTACTGTACCAGTTCAAAATTTTTCAGTGGAAGATTTAGAATGAAAAGACATTCATGTTATTGTTTCTAAAATTATCACTTTCTTCTGATCTTGAGGTTTACTGACATGCATCTTCAACTTAAAGTGACCACACTTTATTTGAGTTTCCTGAAGATGAGCTAATAATGTATAAGTATGTTTTTTTTTTACAATCCATTTTTTCCTGTTATTATGAAAATGTTTCTCAATTCAAGAATGCTTAACATTTGGAATGGTGTCACATAGCCTTTATAATGTATCATCAACATTGGGTAATGATTTCAAAAATACTTTTGAAATGTTTACTTTAAGTTTTGTATTAAATGTTGTGCATAAAGGGACCATATGGTCAGGCATTTTATAACATTTTTCAACTGGCATTATGGCAGAACTACTGCACTGAATGTAACTGAATATACATAAAGTCTTACTAAAATTTAAATGTTCAAACAAGAGCCACATTGAGTGACAACACCAGAATATAATAAAAGCCCTTTATTTACCAGCTATCAAAGGCAAACACACTTTAAAGTTGATGTAAATCAAGAAAAAAATCTGCTTTTTTTTGCAAGAAATATGCAAAAGAAATAGATGTTTTCTTCTTATCACAAAAGCAAAATTAACATTTAGATTCCAAACATCTCCTGTAGGTCACAGATGAGAACACTATTTTCCTTTTTATGTCAATTAATTTTTACTGTGTGGAAGATAAGTAGGCTGAACCTAATTCTCAAGCTGCCTGTTCTAGAATCTACTGACATAACCTAATTCCAGTGTAGACCTTTGGGGGCAATGGCAACAATTATTTTCAGGGATATTCCTAATGAAACACTAACTATAGAACCAATACACTGAGGTGACATGGATAAAGGAGAAAAGAAAAATATTACACATGGACAAAAGGAGAATATGTTAAATATATTATCATAGCCAATATGCAAGTGAAGTTTTGAAAAATTCAGACTATTATTCAGGAATTTTCTGAAACCTAAATACAGTGTGTTATAAGGTAATGATAGTATATATTTGAGCATTTTGAGACTGATATCAGATAAGCTATTCTAATTAACAATATCTTGAACACCTGTAAACTCTTTAATAGATAAAAAGATGAATAAGACTTTTAAGTATGAGCTTTGCATTTTTAATCTTCTAGTCAATGACTATGCTAATAAACTATGATAACAATGCAGAGCATGAAAAGCTGATAAAGATTTTAGGGTTACAAAAGCTTTTGTATACAATCAAAATATTTAAACCCAGGAATAGTCACTTATCAGAACCTGCTATTTGCCAGGGTTTTCCTTGTTTCTGGTTGCTCCAGTTGGAGCACTATATCAACACTGCCTTTGTCTTCTCTGTGAACACACATTCCTGGTTCAGTTGATCTTAGATTTTCAATTATTTTTTAAAGAACTGGTAAGTACAATAGATACAAGGATGAAAACAATGATCCTACACTGACTGTCTTATATGTGGAAATATTGGCAATGCTATTTCGTTAAAATAAATACTCTGTAGAATTCAGGGAAGAAATCAAAAATGATCTATCATGAGCATCTTATTGGATGATAACTGGTTTTTCAGAGAGTTGTGATAACTTAAGTGCAAAAGTAAGGTTATTATTCTTAAATGGATATGAAGTGTACATTACATGAAAGGCTTGAATAAAACCAAAATATGAATTACCAACCTAATTCCTGAGTATGCAAAATTCTCTGAGAATTTTCATGGGAAAAGAAATTGAAAGCAAAAAAAGATAAATTCCACATTTTATTTAATACTTCCAGAAACATGAAGTACCATGAACCATGGCATGGAAAGAATAATCCATTTACAACAGACTGAAATAGATAACCACTTTGTCTTTCCATAGTAAGATTGCAAAAGGAATTTAATCAAGTATACTGAGTGTTGGTATTTCAACATTTACTATTTTTTTGTTTTTTAAAAAGTAAATTAATATAACTTGTCAAAAATACATAAGAATATTATTCCCCTTTTCTACAATATCTTAGAAAATGTTTTTGAGCAGCTATAAGATACTTGAACTTCTTTTATAAAAGTATTTTTTAAATTATTTCTTTTCTAGAGTGCCCATATATGAAATAAATATGAGATTAATAAATAATTATAGTATGTAGTAAATGGCACACTGAAGAAGCACATTATTATAAATTTTTATGGGAAAAAATGAGAACTATTTTTCTGGTTAGGTCAGGAAAGAATGTAAGGTTGAAGCAGCGCCATACGTGGGCATTGCTGTAGTAAAGAGAATTTGCCATATTGGTAAAAATTATTTTTGAAAATCTGTTCATTATACTGTAAACTGTCAATTTAGTTTAAAATATGGAAAAAAGTATAGGTAGCAATGAAGATTAAATGTAACATAATATAAGGCATAAAGCTCAGAATGCAGACTTCCTATTTATTTGTGCTTTCCAGCTGATTTTGGAAAACTGAACCCCTTTGAATTGTAGCAGTTCAGTATCTAAGTATTAAGTTTACTGTGTGCCAGGCATATCTGCCGTACCCCAGACACTCCTCTAAGGAGGTAGTTTAAGGGCATAAAAAGGGGAAGAGCTCTGCCACCAGGCAACTGGCTTTCAAATGGGGGATAAAAGTAATATATAAAATGAAATTTTCCCAGGTAAGTGAATGATGTGCAGAATTCTGCTATGTGACCTCTGGACCAACTGACATATCTGCCCAGATCCTCTGGACAAAGCAGAAGCTTAGTAAGATTCAAGAAAATTTTATGTGTGTGAAAAAAATACATTGTTTTTCCAAATAAAAAAACTTCAAGAGATGTTCAAAGCAAATTATTTTGTTTTAAGGAAATGCTTTTGAATATACCTTTGATTTATGTAAGTGCACCACTATTCATGTGTTCCTAGAAAGCAAAACTGATAACTAGAATATGAATTTTATATTAAGAATACTATTCTTATAGGTAAACCATTATGTTCTATATAAATTTTATCTAAAGTTATGTTTTCATGTCTGGTTTCCATTTTAGAAGAAATGTTTTTAGTCTTGTAAGAACTTAGAGTTCACTGAACTGTACACTGATCTTACACTTTTAGCCTTGTGTGAGTTAGTTTTCAAATAATTGTGGACATGGTTGGTATTGAAAGCAACACTCTACAGGTATAAGCTTCATGTCACAAAAAGGTAGGCCATGAATCAGAATTGGAGTATACTTTTAAAAATTTATGTGTGCAGTTATTTGGATGAATGATTTAATTTGTGTTGCTCTTAGACTACAGTGTTCTCACATATTGGCCTGTGGTAGCTAGAGGATGATTCCATATCCTTTTGGGTAGAAATGTAGGGTTTTCTGAAAATGGAACAGTACTATATTTGCAATGTCAAGCATCCTAGGAAGAGTTTTATTGAAGATAAACAGTAACACCTGAGATATGGACTTCTCTGCACCTCAAGACAAGTCAACTTTCAATTTAAATCACAGATATACTTAATGTATTTTCTAAATGTTCCCAAATACGTCTGTGTGTGTGTGTGTGTGTGTGTTGAGAAAAAAACTGGCTTCTTCCTACAAGGAGGAGACAAGGAGATAGACAAGGAGAGAGAGACCGTGATGGTGACTCTAGTCTTCTCGAGTGTGAGAGTAGGCATATTCATATCCCAGATCACATTACTCACCAGGTTGTATTTCTGCTCTGTCTTTGCATCTTTAATGGAATATGAATAAAATGATTGGTGTTAGCTAAGCGGTGCAGCAGGAATTGTGAGTCATGCCTGAATCATATTAGGGATTGGAGTTGGTTTGGAGTGGTATGGGCTGTCCTTCTAGGGCTGCACTAAGTGGGGCTCTCTAGGAGAAAATGACTGCACCTTGCTGAGTGCTCTGTCTCATCTGTTATTATCAATATGGAGGGTAATGAATTAATGTGCACACTGAAGAGGAAAATTGGAGGAATGCATTCCTGAGGACTTAGAAGATAGCTTCTTTGAGGGCTCTACAAATAATTGGAGAATCTTGTATAAAGGGCTTCAATGTCGATTTTTACTTGGGTGTTTAATGAGTGCATAAACTAATTACCCTCCACTTTCATATAAGGCCAGGATATGTTGGTAACTTGAGAGGTCATGAAGAGGAAGTGTTGGGTCCATACTGAGAGAAGGGTAAGGGGCTGTATCATCTTGGGTATTAATGTTGACCTCAAAAATGGAAAATCAGTCCAAGGAAGACACAATAACTACAAGACTTGGGACAAGTTCCACCTTCCCAGGCGGCACGGGTGACATTACACACTATGGGAATCTATTTTTTTCTAATCAAAGGAAGACAAAATATGAAATGACAAAACAGATAATTGTTACTTGTGTCTTATTTCCCCCAATATTTTCAGTTTTTACACAGTACCCAACATCCTGGGAAACTTTTGAAAATGATGATAATAGATTTTCTCATTAAATAAAATCTGAAATATTAATTGCTTAAATTGAGCCCTATTGTTATAGAAACAAATCAAAAACATCAGAACATTTAAGAGACAGTATAACCTGGCCCAAATCTACTTAAACAATCTCATCTCCTAATCCTTCTCTACATAGAATCTATAGTCATCTTTGTCCTCAGCCTTTTACCAGTCATAGCTTGCCTAATCTTGGTGCTCTGCTTTTGCTAGTTCTTCCCTAAATTGAGGCTGCATTTCACCCACAGCCAATGTCCCTTTATATGTTTGTATTTTATTTCAAAGTCACTACAGACTATTCAGCCTTTTAGTAAGTTTTATGTCCACGAAGACTAAATTGATCCTTATTTTTTTACTACTACTATATAATACTTTGGAACATTTGGCAGGTCATTTTGGGAGGGCAAAAAGTTGTGTTTAAACCTAAGTGGCACAGCCAAGGCTATGTGGTGGAAAGAGAACTATATTCCAGTTATGACAGATGCAATCCAGAGGCAGCAGCCTTTCATTTAGATGGGATTCTGGGTTTCCACCAATCCCCTATGGTGGTTGGCAGGTTTATCTGTTATTTGAGGATGCAGATTGAGCCTATTGCCACAAAGCAGGTGTTGAGCACCTTCCTAACTGCAGAAAACAACACTTGTTTCTATGGAAAGTGCTACTACTGCTGGGAAACAGAGCCAACATGT
This sequence comes from Heterocephalus glaber, assembly GCF_000247695.1. The sequence continues at coordinate 8,339,817 of NW_004624802.1, read as the reverse complement.
GCTAATGGAGACACAGTGGAAGGAACTGTCACACTGTGGCTTTCAGATGTATAGGATCAGCAGAAACACTGACACTCTGGGGACAGAATTTACCCAGAAGGCAAACTGGCCACACAGCTATATCCTGAGAGCTACAACAATGCTGTAGGAAAAGGCCCCATAATATAACTCATCCTCACAACTTGTGAGCATCAACACCTCTGTTTCTGATTACCCGATTGTCAATGACAACCACCACCACTGTGAGCGCTTTCAGGATTATGAAGGTGCTAGTCCATTCATGTCTCAATAATGACCAAAACCTTGGGAACCCCTCACTAAATGAGAGAAGCATTCTTGCCCTACTCTATCAGTGTTGCCTCATTCGGGTTTCCACCTAGGAAGACTGAATGACCTAAAAGATGGAGTGTTATATTTGCTTCAAAATCTGCAATGGCCCATGACTCCACCTGCCCTGTGCTCTTGCATCTTCACTGAGACACTGTGGACGCAAATCGGAAAGTTTACTGCTACCCAATTCTGTTGCAAAAAAAAAAAAAAACCCTCCAGTGGCTTATCCGTACAGTTCAGTTCAAGCCATCCTCACATTCTTCAAGGCTTCCATTTCTTTGTCCTGCGGTTGCCACTCCAGAGTCACCTTCCATTAGCAGCTCACCTCAACCCATGTCATTTCTTGGTGTTCCTAAAAACTTACAAGTCCATTGTAGCTTCAGGGCCCTTTTATTTGCTTTTTGTGTGTGTGTGCCAGACAAGATCTTTTTCTTGCTTTTTGGTTTGCTACTTTATTCCTGTTTCTACTCAAAATGCCACCTTCTTAGAGAAATTTTCTCTGGATTACCTACTGTAGAATATCCCAAATTGCTCTAAAACCTTTGTTCCTCCTAACTTTCACTCAGTAGTTAACAAAGAGTCATCATTTTATAGTCAACACTCAAAAATCAACACCATTCCTATACATCAATAATAAACTCACTAAGAGAGAAATTTAGAGAAACAATATCTTTCACAATAGTATGAAGTAAAATGAAATACTCAGGAATCAACCTGACTAAGGAAGTCAAAGACTTCTACAATGAAAAGCACAGTATTCTGAAAAAGGAAATTGAAGAAAACATCAGAAAATGGAAAGATATCCCCTGTCCCTGGATAGGCAGAACAATATAGTTGAAATTGTTATACTTCCATAACGGTTATACAGACATAATATCACCCCAATCCAAATACCAATATCATTCTTGACAGAACAAGAAAAACTATTCTAAACTTCATATGAAAGCAGAAAAGACCCAAAACCACAAAAGCAATTGTAGGCAACAAGGGAAAGGTAGGAGGCAATACAATTCCAGACTTTAAGTTATACTACAAAGTTTCAGTGATAAAAACAGCATGATACAGTTGGCCAAAAAAGACTTTTTTTTTTTCCCATTGTGGATCAATGAAACATGACAGAGGATGCAGAAATAACTCCAGGCAACTCAGCTACCTTTTCTTTGACAAAAGGGCCAAATACTTTCGCTGTAAAATAGTCTTTTAAACAAATGGTGCTTGCAAAAGTGGCTATCCACATGTCAAAGATTAAATTTTGACCTATCTCTCTCACCATACAGCAAACTAAAATTAAAATGGATCAAAGACCTAAATATTAAAATAAACAATCTGCTGGAAGACAATATAGGTAAAACTCTTGAAGAAAGAGCCATAGGCAGATTTTCTGAACAGATCCCAGTTACACAAGAAATAATACTTAAAGTCAACAAGAGAAATAACATCAATTTTAAAAAATTCTGCACAGTAAAAGTAATCACCAACAGATTGAAGAGACAACCTACAAAATAGAAAAAAATTTGGCCAGGTACTCTTCAGACAAAGGATTAATATCTGGACTATATAAAGAGTACAAAACAATTAGGCCCTGTCAAATTTATAAACCATATCATAAAATGGGCATCTGAAATGAATAGACACTTTTCAGATGAAGAAATACAAATGGCAAATAAATACATGAAAAAATTTCACCATCACTGGCAATTTGAAAAATGCAAATTAAAGCAAAACTGAGATTCCATCTCACTCCAGAAAGAATGGCCATATTGAAGAAATCAAATAATAAAAAATGCTGGAGAGGCTGTGGGTAAAAAGAAATTCTCTTTCACTGTTGGTAGAAGTGTCAGCTGGTACAAGAACTATGGAGATCAGTATAGGGTTTCCTTAAAAAATTAAAAATAAAATTCCATTTGACCCAATTATTCCCATAATAGTTATCTTCCTGAAAGAGTTACACAAATCAGATTACCGTGATCCATGGATAGCCATATTTATAGCAACACAATTCATAATAGCTAAATCTTGGAAACAGCCTAAATGCCCATCAGCAGATGAAAGAATAAAGGAAATGTGGTATTTACACACAATGGAATACTATTCTGCCATAAAGAAGGATAAATTTGAGTCATTTATAGGAAAATGGATGCTCCTTTAGAACATAATGTTTTGAAGTAAATGCAAGCTTAAATATCACATGGTTTCTTTTATATGCGAACGCCAATATATACATAAAGGGCAAAATAAAGAATAGACATCAGGAAATAGTGAGATTGATCTTTGGCATATGAGAAGGGAACTGAAAGTTGGAGGAGAGAGGGAAAGGAGGAAAAAGTGATTAATTTTAAAAAGGGGAGGAGGATTATGAAGTCCTATGTACATACCAAGTCCCCATGAGGAAAGTGATTATCATGTACTACAAAAATGTAATAATAAGATACATATATCCAAGAGGTACAGAGAGGGAAAGGGTGGGAAGGTTGAAAAAGGAATTGAGAAATGTCACGTGTATGTACTAACTCCCCACGATGAATGTAATGATAATGTATGACAAACATGTACCAATAAAAATAAATAAAGCACATCCATCCAGAAAACAAAACAAAACAAAGCCAAAAAGAATTTTGATCTTAAAAAAAAGCCAAAATCTGTCTAGTCAAAAGTTGATATTCTTCTTTAAAAAGACACAAACACCTAAATTGGATCAGAAATAATATGCCTGGCAATGCACACAGGGAATGTAACATAACTCTCTCACTTGCTATCTGTCTTGTGCAACAAATTGGGATTACATTATAATCTAGAAAATAATGTTACCCCTCAGAAAGGAATGGACTGTGTTTGCTTTTGATCAGTAAATACTCATAATCCTTATCTTGAGATAATTACAGGACAGTTCAGCTCCAGTGTCTCTCAGGGAAACAAATGTGGGTCAGGTTCTGGTGTGTGACTGTGGTTTACTGTTATGTGGTGTTAGTCTGGGTGAGGATGACTCACTACTCAGAAGTTTTGTTCCAGAAACTGCAGAATCTGCATTGATGGAGAATGCTGAAACTCTCTAAATAACTCTATATATACCCAATACCTCTCATATATTCTATGTGTATTTTGTTTTTATATAAGCTGCAAAGAAATTTTTCATTTTTTTATTAGAGAGTCAATTAATTATCATTTAGGACAATAAAAACAAAAATATCAATTTAAAAATATTTACTTTCATAACTTGTCAGTTCTAGTTTTTTTAATAGATCCTATTTTCTGTTTGATTATATATAACTTCACTCTGACTTTTTCTCTCTATTGTAATATGTTTTATGGCAAGAGAGTCCATATTTTTCCTTTTTCTATAAAGTCCTTAATTTTTTATTTTTTTAATTAATTTTTGGGGTACATTTTAGGTATACAGTATAATGACATTCATCACTGGAAATTTGTACCTTTACATAATATATCTTGGTTCTTATTTTTTCCCCTTTTCCCTGCCCTCTGTTCAACCCCTTCTCCCCTCCTTATTTACAAAGGCTTTGTTTCCATTTTTTTCATTTTCTCATATTAATTCCATTCCCTTCTTTCCTTGCCACTACCCCTACCCCTCCCACTTCCACTTCCCCTTTGGACCTTTTCTTCCTATTTCATATTATCTATTTTACCTTTTGATCCTTATTTATACTTTCAGTTTCTCAGGCCAAAGAAACTATTTGGTATGAAATCTTTTATTTTTTGTGTGTTTTTAATTTTTTTTGTTTTTGGTACTGGGGATCAAACTTGGGTCCCTCTGCTTGAGAGGCAGGCAGCAGAACCACTGAGCTAAACCCCCAGCCTGAAATCTTTTATTTTAACAATATATTTTCTGGAGAGAGGATTCTTATTTGGCTTTTTCTTTAGATGCTTTGAAGATGTCACTCTATTACCTTCTCACATACATAATCTCTGATGAGAAGTTTTTCATAATTCTTATCTTGTCTGGATGGAAATTATCTGTTTTTATCTGTGTCCCTTTGACATTTACTTTTATTGCTGATTTTTAATACTTTGAATAGGATGTGCTTACATGTAGGTTTTATTTGTTGCATTTTCATTTTCATTTTTATCCTTGGTTTTTCTAAGCTTCTTGGATATATAATTTTATAGTTTGGGAAAATTCCTAGCCATTATCCCTTCAAATATGTCTTCTCTTCATTCTGACTCAGCTGGGTTCAAGTTACACATACATTGCATTGTCTTACAGTACCCTACAGAAGGTTTTATTCTCCTTCTCCCTCAACTAATGTAATTTATATATTTTGTGTTACAGCCTGGGTTATTTAAGTTAATTTAACTACAATAAGGGGGGTTAAATCGAGGGCCTTCAGACTGAACATCTCCAGTCCTTTCTTTAATTTTTTATTTTGTGATATGGTCTCACTATGTCATTAAATTGCCTAGGCTAGGATCGAATTTATAATGCTCCTGCTTCAGCTTCTCTGAGTACTGGAATTACAACAGCATAGGTAATATCTATTGATCCATCAAGGTTACAGATTCTTTTCTTAATTGTCTTATCTACTCATAAGCCTATCAAACACATTCTTCAACTGTGTCATCCATTTTTTCTAGCATTTCCATTTCATCCTTTTAAAAATTTTCTATGTTTCTGCTAAAATTGTCCATCTCTGCATCCATGCTATCCATTTTTTTTCTACTAGGACTTTAATTTACTTAAAACTCCCTGCCCAATTCTAATACTGTTGATTGTTTTGGCTTCTTACTTGTGAGTTGTATTTTTCTTGATTTGGCACTTGACATTTGCTTCTTTCTTTCTTTGCTTTACTTCCTAATTTCTAGAAAATAAGAGGTTAACATAAATAATATATTTTTCTAAATATATTATAAAACTTCTGCCTGAAGTGTGGTGGTTTGAAACTAGTGAATTTAGCTTGGATCTTATTGCTAAGTTTTGTTTGAGATTTATTGTTGCCATTGTAATCCTCAGTGTATACAAGCTTAAAATACTTCTATTGTTACCTCATGCTTAGTATGAAACACTGTTAGAACACCTACCCCAGTGTTCCTGTTCCACCTTCAGTTTTAAGTGTGTCCCCTTAGCCTGGATTTTTCTCCACACCCTTGTTTGGTAGACTGTTCTTATTACGTGTTACTAGATGTTCATTAATTTTATGGGGAGTAGGGTGAATTCTCTGTTGTCACATTCAGCTTATTTTAGGTAAAGTCTATCTACCTGGGAATTGGGGGTAGGATTTTTTTTTTCAGTAATCTGGCTTCTTACACAGTAGCAGAACATTTTTAATGGCTTATGTTCTGGATGGTACTTTTCAAGCCCAAGTGCAGAATTTTCTTTTACTTTTCCCTGGCTCATTGGGGTACATACAAAGAACTTGGTTTACTAAAAAATAGATCTATAAACCTTTAAAAAATGAAAAAAAACTAAACTAAAAATACAAATACATGTGAAAAGTTGTGTTCTGAATACAAAATGATATATCAAAGATAAAGATTGTAGTCTATAGAACTGAAATTTTGACAAAAATCACAGAGTAGAAAATGCAGACTTCTTATATATTATCCAAAACTATCTTTTTCTTTCTTTTTTTTTGATGAAACTTTAATCTTTTGCCATAGTTAGCCCTAGTATTCTTCCATATTAGATCACTTGATACAAAGAGAATAATTGAAATTGTTGCCCTGCATTTTTCTCCAGTATAAGAAATCATGCAGGTAGCATCATTAATTTTCAAAACTTGTCTTCATTGAATAAATTCCTTGGAGGGCAAGCAAAAGGGAGGAGGAAGAACTGTTTTTTTGTTGAGTCTATTTCTTAAGAAAACTTATTTCTTCTGAAGGCAAGTTAAGAGTTGATATTAAAAAACAAACATACTCATTAAAAAGCAGTGATAACAAAGGTCAAGATAGGAGTTATGTTCATAATCTTTGTTAATTATTACTTAATTAATTAATTAAGCAAATCTTTCTGAAAGGCAATACTATAATACTGGAGCCATGAAGCAAATGGTTATTTATATTTAAATTAACAAAGATTATGTACAATTAAAACCCAGCATTTTAAATTATCAGCTTTTGATATGCTCAATAAGTACCTATCTCTAAAGTGTACTGTGCAAACATAAAAATTCACATTACTGCAAAGAATACTGTTGAAGAGTGCTGGCCTAACGGATACTACATCTTGTCCTAGAAACTAGGTTATGTAAATATATATAATCTCTGTCTTCAGGCATAAGATTATGTTGCTATATACAGATAATCAACATGTAAATTAGTAAAAGAACTTCATGTTAATAAAATAAAATGGGATGAAAAAAAGAAAGATAAAAGTCTAGGTCAGGAGTTCAACATGGCTATTTTATCCAGAATGAGTAGGGAAGACTTCTTTGAGGATAAGGCATTTTATGTACAGGCATTAGTCATGACCAAATGTAAGGTAAGAGAGTTCAAGTCAGAAAGAATAGAAAGTGCAAGTTCTCTGAGCTGAAAGAGAGAAAAAGAGGCAGTATGACTGGAGCATGCGGTCATTGAGGTCAGTGTTGCCAGATGAGGTCCAAAGAATGTGAAGCGGTCAGGTTCTGTGAAGTCATCGTGGCACAAAATGTAAGTTGTTTCACTCAGCATCTCTTTCAACCCTCTCTGTTTTAACTTTCTCTATAATGTGAAAATACATGCTCTCGCCTCTTTTCCAAATAGGTTGCCATATGCGACCCATGTTCTATCAAGTAGCTATGAATCAGAAGCGAGCATCTTGAAGTGGTACCATATGCAGGAAGACTGTATCATCAGGCAAGTAAAAAAGCAGGAGACATTTATTTGCTTATGACAACCACTACAGAAATTTTGACATTTGTTCTCTGTTGCCACAATCCTCTGAAATAATGAGGCATTTTCCCCAGCTTTTTTGATTCTGGTTGCTTAATATCCAGGACTATGTCCATGACCCTCCCATAGAGTTTATTTGAATAATTTTTGTTTGTTCATCTAGAAAGGATTATATTGTCTGACAATGTGAATCAAATACATGGTAGTTTTTCTGGAGTTGTGGAATGAGGAGCTCAACAAAACTTTCCCCCCAGAGAGCCAATGATAAAGAGGAGAAAGACAAAAATTAATCAGGAATAGAATATGGAACATCACTACTAACCCTACAGAAACCAAAAAGAACTATAAGAAAGTACTATAAAAAACTGTATTAATAGATAACTTTGAGGAAAGGTGCAAATTCTTAGAAATACACAATTATCAGAATCAACTCAAGAAAAAAATATAAATATGTCCACAACAAAAAGTATTGGATTAGTAATTAATTAGTAATTCTTTACAGAAGAAATACTATAGCTTCACAAAATCTTCCAGGAAAGAGTAGAAGAATGAATACTTATTTGGTAAGGATAGTCACTACCAATGAGTTATGAAAAGAAAAGAAAGATGAGAAAAAGATTTATTTAAACAATTTCTCTCTTGAACATGACCTCAAGAGATCCCTGGGGTGATGGTAACAGGAGTGCTAGACGGGAGTTGTTCTGATGGCCATTTTTCTCATTACTTCACTTCTCCTTTAACAACACACAATAACTGGTAGGGTCTCTGTCTCAACTGTCTTTGTCTTCTGAACTATAAACGTCCATGGCCAGCCCCCTCAGACTGTTCACCTTCTCTAGGTCTATCACACTTCATTACTATCTCTTTCTCTCCAAAAATTCTTACTTTCTATTACTATTTTATATGGTGAGTTACTTTAGAAAAGTTTCCCATAGCAGAGGTATGGGATCTTTGTACACAAATTTTCTTCTTTCCAGGGTGTTGGCTGACATTTCTGCTTTTGCCATCATATTACTCAGGCATGCCTAGTTGACCACACTTATCTGAGGGGCCAGTTGCTTTTTATCTTAGTTTGAATTCCAACACTGTGACCACATGAATCACTACAGTTACTGACAATTGATCATCTGTAGAACTTTCAAATCCTCTAGAGGGCGGTGTGGCTTAATCCTGAGTGTCTCCCACAGAAATTTCCTCAGAAAGGGAAATAATTGTACTATATTTGAAATGTGGGCTTGGCAAAATTTCTATATAAAGATGAGCTCTTCTAAACATTGATAAGGACAAATGAAAGCCTGAAGTTAAAAATTTTTTGCTTACCAATTTGGTCACATCTGCCAGGTTGTCCTCCCAAAATCAAACTCTCCCCCAGTGATTCCCACTTCATTTGAGATAACTCATACTTAGCATTCATATTTCCACAGAATTCTCCACTGCCCAGTTACCACAGACTTATCCTTTATATTTTATAATTCTGTGGCCCTGAGGGGGCTTTCTTTAGCTCTTCCTTGACCACCTCTCACTCATACCAAAATAACAAATTTGCATAAAAAACAAAAGACTTGGAAGTGAAAGTGTTACCAGGGAAGAAGTATCATTTTAGTAAAGTCTTAAATAGCAATCTTATGTATTTCAGGAAACAAATTGGAAATGTCTGAGATAAGCACGTAAGACTGAAGTTAGGTCATTGGTATTTTCTGCCACCAAAACAACAGGTCAACTCATTAGCTGTTAGTCTTTTATATGGCTTCCAAACTTAAATATGAAGAATATTTCCATGATTGTGTGGTGAACTTGAATGGAATAAATTCTTGACTGAAAACAAAATCAGTTTTAATTCTTGTTAATATTTATTTTAAAATGTTACATCTATTATAGCATTGTTTTATGGGAATAAAATCATACTCTAACTGTAGCTCCTACCATAGTGCATTGCAAATTTTTTTGTACATAGCAGTTTCTTTAATAAATATTTGCTCAATTGAGTTCACTTCAAATTTTGATTGCTTAATAAATGTAGTTATTGCACAAACCTTGGATTTGCTTCAAAACATGAAGCAATTTCTTGGATCATTAGTTGAGTGAAGCAAGCATAAGTTCTGAAAAACAGAAGTCTGGAAAGTCTAAATATCAGGATAAAATTCACTAGGTAATTGTTCAAGTTCCAAACTTGCCTTAAAAATGATTGAGAAACATTATCAATTGGCATGTGGTTAAAAATGGGTTTATATGAAGAAATTATTTTCTGTCTTCTGGCAAAAACATCTACCCAAAATAACTCAAATATGTATTGTGGAAGAAATACCAAAACTAGAGCTAACATTTTTGCCACCTTCAGAAATTACCATAAAGATACCTCATATGGAAGAAATAAATGCTTGTTTTCAGAATTGTCTTTATAAGCCTTCAGAGTTGCAGTGCTTTTGAAGATTAAATGATACTAGTTTTAATATAATAAAATGACCATTGTTTTGTTTTATTTCCTGTTTACATTTATTTCCTGTTTGCATTTCTGTCACATACAGTTTTAGACTTAGCTCTTATTTTCACTAAAATGAACTAGATATGCTAAATATTAAAATTCTATATATAGGAAATAGACAATGACACATTTTATTAACAAAGAACAGATCATATCAACACAATTGGAGAAGAGACTTAGGACTCACATATTAGTTCCTATGCCCATTGACCTATTGCATATTGATTCAATCCTATGAGAAACTCTGCTTTAAATGCTATGCACTCTTCTCAGTGGTCCAGTGGCTGATGAATGGGTTACAGCTTTAGGTACTGAATAGATACTAAACAAAGCAACACACGTATGTAATTTTTAAACAGGATGACTCCTTTCCATTTTCCTTTTACCTGTTGGAGACATTGAAAGGCTCCAGATAGAGATTTCATTTCCACCTCAGGAAATTTTGAAAATATTCAAAAGAAGGGTTGATTTTGATATGGAATGTACAAAAGGCAAGATTTCTTTAGATAGCAATGGAAAAAGAATATGTTGATTGAGGAGAACCAAAGGAACTAAAATAGAAATTACAGATAATAATAATCGTCACTTATTTACTATGTGTCTGGTAATTTATGTACACTAGTTCATGTAATTTTCACAATTATCTTAAGACCCTATTCTATAAATAGGAAAACTCAAGCTCAGAGTAATTTGCTAAAGGTCATACGCTCCTAGGTTGCAGAGCTGAATTCATTTCTTACTCTGGTTACTGCATCAGAGTTCATATTGGAGATAACTAACATTTAAAACTAGAAAACAACTCTAGGGAGCCCTGTAGGTGAATAACTACATCTGTCAGTAACTAAGCAATGTCTTGTTTCAATGACAGACATGATATTTACAGTGAAACTGACCTTCTTTTATATGTAAGAGATTCAATACAGAATTCCACTTACTATGGAAGGATAGGAAATTGACTCGTGAGATTTGACCTTTCTAGTACTTTCAAGGTAAAACTAAAAAAGAAAAAAAAAAACCTGAAATTGGCAAAGAGTGTATTACAACTAGTGACTAAATGGGAACACTGAACAAAGCATAACTGGAACACAAAAGTTTAACTTTTCATTAGCTGCAGTACACTCTGCCTTATTTCAGGTTCTAATACTAGATTTCACTGGAGAAAATGAGTTGAGCTTACATCGGTGCAGAGCAGCATGTCATGAAAATTATGCACAAACTCTCTCTATGAAATAATATTGTGCCTATCACTCAAACTCATAACTAGAGCTCTCTTGGATGCATGAACATTTCTTTTCATAAAATACATACATTACACTCTAATTATAAGTAAACTTGTCTACATTTGGGTCAGCTTTGAATTAATTTAGAAGGTAAAATATAAATATTACATATGTAAATTTCTGTATTTAAACACTGTCGTGATTATGGTGGCCTCAAAATATGGTTGAGGAGTAAAGCAGCAAAGGAAATTCACTGCTTTACTCCTTCACATACTTTTCACCTAGTTTCCATTCATCTTATTCACACACACACACACACACACACACAGAGCTGGAGTAATCTATATCCTACTAGTAGGTGCACACTGAAACTAAATACTTTTGTCAGCCAAACATAGTATCAATGAACATTTTGGAATACTACCTTTTTGCCATACCCAAAAAACCCCCTATAATTTGCACTGTTGTCTATTTGTCTCGTCCTTTTTAGATACCGTGATGAAATTCCGTATGTGATGAAATTTCATGCTGTGATGAAATTAACTGCAATATTAAAAATAATATTTACCCTTTTGGAAATAAATGGTAAGATGGTATTTTTGGATCTCACCAGATTTACACATATTCAGCTAATGAAATGCAGATGGTAGGAATAAAAGATGAAGTATAAGAAGTTCACTGAAGCTATCTTCGAGTTTACAGTTTGCTGAGAAAATTCACTTCTTGCTTTTAACTACAAACATTTTAATAGAAATCACTTTTAATAAAATGGCTATATAATAAAAAACTAACATGCTGTAACTAATGGATAATTTTCAACTTAATTTCATTAATCTTGTCTTGTATTAAAGAAAATGATGTTATTAAATATAATTTGGCAATCTCTATAATAAAAATTAAACTGAAATTATACCAACTATAGTCATAATGGTTTAAAGAAAAGAAAGACATTTTTTCTTGGATATGCATATATTTTAGTCTGAATAAATCAGAAATTATGTCTATACCAGGAATCTCATCATTGCAATGCAAGGACTCCATTTAAATAACAGTTCACATAGAATTCGGTTAATTGAAATTCAAGCAGCACAAACTTCTTAGAATAATCAAAGTGCACTTGAGTGATCTCAGGAAAGAAAAGGCATAGTTTGTGTTTTCTGGGAATATACACAGTTGTTCCTCCCTTCTCTGTGGTTTTGTGTTTCATACTTACAGTTACCCATGGCCAACTACAGTTCTGTGAACCTTGTCAGAAACAAAATGGGACCTTTTTGTCGTGTCCTAAGAAAATAAATAAATAAGATTGAGAGACATATTGAGAAAAGGAATCTCATGCATATGTGCCTGGTACCAAGAAATCTTCACAAAAGATTCTGTCAGATCCATAACCTTGTAGAAAGGCCACTGAAACTTTCCATAGATATAACAGAGAATCTGTCAAAAAATTGCCTGTTTAATCTTGGACTTACACCACCTTTGCAATTGATCCCTATGGACAAAGATTACTGCTTCAAAGCATATTATGTAATCCTCATTTTACTTTTAAAAACTTCCCCTACTCTTAACCTTTTTGCATATGCTCATAGTTTGCTATGGCACATATATTCCCTTGTTGCAATGTTCTGCTATTCCAAAATAAGCCTAATAATCTTTGAAGCATTTTTCTCTATATGCCATTTAGGTTCATAGTATGAAAATATTAAAGGGAAACTCCAGAAATAAGCAATTCATTAATTATCTTTACATTGCACTGTTCATTCTCCAGGATAAGAATCATTTCTTGATCCAGTATATCCATACTGTATATGCTACCTGACCATTAGTTGCTTAGTAGGCATATCAGCTATCAGATCAACTGTCACAGTATGACAGTACTTGTGTTCAATTAAGTCACAATGCCTATGTCATTTGCCTCATTTTGTCTCATCCTGTAGGCACTATATCATCTTAGTCCATCACAAGGATTGTGTGCATAGAATGGTAGGATATTTTGAGAGGAAATGACCACCACATTCATATACAATATATTATTCTATTTTATTATGGCTTATTTTTCTTCATCTCTTATTGTGCATAACTTTTAAATTAAACTTTATTATAAGTATGTATATATAGGGAAGAATGTAATATATGTAGGGTTTGGTACTACATATGGCTTTAGGAATCAACTGGGGAGTCCTGAAACATATCCCTCATGAACAAGAGAAGAACCATTATAATCTCTGTTGTTTACAATCAAATTCTGTACTCTTCAACTTTTGGTGAGTATCAGATTCATGTGCATGGCAATTTGAGATTTGAGTTTGCTTTTGTTGGAAGCTCATAGATTAATCCATTACTGTTTCATGAGTGCTAGTAGAGGACATGAAACTTGAAGGTCAGACGCAAAGGACATTATTATTCACAGTGCAGCTGGTGGCATGTGAGCATCAACAGATGCCTTAGTTCTCCTTGCTCCCATGTTCCCTAGGGGTAATGCAAAAGGCTGTTTATGATGCCTGCACATACATTCATGTTGCTAGATTCCAAGTCACTGAAATAGAATTATTATTTGAATCCTTTAGCTACCTTTTGGTAAGGTTGTCACACTAAACGGTCTGCCAATCTGGCCTACTTGAGGTTACTAGTAGAAGAAATACATCATGCTCAGGAATTTTTAGAGTAGAATCCTAGATTTACAAAATATTTTTATTTTTTCCCTTCCCTTTCATTTGACCATTATTCAGGAGGCAGCCATAGCAGATAACCTCATTGTAACCACATGCAGTAATCAAACTTTCATAATAAAGTGAGTATGGGAAAGAAGAGATAAGAAAAGAACCGTCAGAAATAAATTATAGAGCCCCCCCTCCCGCCCCAAGTAGACAGGATGCAGCCATGCCTTTGGCCCCTGATGATCTCCGCGCCTCTGGATTCTGTGTTCTGGATGTTGCCACCTGCCAACTCCTAGCTGTCTCTATGTTTTATTTCTCCTACATGGAGGAGCAGAGGCACCAACCAATCACCCAACTTGATTGTGGACAAGGCCAATGCCTGAGAACAGAAGAGGAGACAATACATCCAGCCACTGCCCAGTAGCAACCATCCACCAATTCCAGCTTTGCATTTTGTATCCCCTTATCATGGGGCAGCAGAAGCACAGACTAACCAACTGACCTGATCCTGGGCCAGGCCAATGCCCAGAGGGCCAGCACGCCCAGGGAGAAAGTCCAGAACTTCCCAGTATCTTTAGAGATTCTAGTGTTAGCCACCCAAAGTGAATGGGTTAGAGACAATGACAGAAGACCACTGCAGAGAAGGTGCAGGTCAGACATACCTCCCTCCACAGAGAAGTTTAAGATCAGACTGTGAAGAATACAGGCCCATCCCTTTGTAATGAGAAATCAGGCCCATCAAGTGTTGGCATTCAGTCCAACAGTCTGCTTGAACACCCACTCCATAGTCTACATCCAGCAGAGAACAGAGAACTGATTGCTTTTTTCCCAACTGCCAATATAAGCAAGGATGTGCTTTAGCTTGGACAATTACCGCAGTCTGGAGTGAACGAACAGAGGGCCCTCTAGTGAAGGGAGAGCACTGCAAAAATGCAAAGGTAGAGAATGAAATGACTTCCTGGATTACAAGACTGCAGACCCTAGAAAGATACCACTCATTCAAAAACACAGAATTATTTTTTACTCAGTCTTTAAATTGTTTTCATTATTTCTCTTTCTTTCGTCATTGGGAGGTTGTGGATTTTTTTCTCCCTTGCTTTTTTTCTTCTCTTTTTTCTCCTTTAATCTTTTTCTTTCTTCATTATTATATTTAATTTCCTGTATTTTGCTCTCTGTTTTTCTCTTTTCTTGTTTGCTCTTTTCTGTGACTGTTTTATGATACTATCAATTTTCTTTTACTGCTTAGTAGGATCCCCATCTCACTTTTCTCTTCTCCTTCTCAATTTTAATTAATTAGTTTTTCAAATTTTACTTTTTTCATCCTCCAGTTCTCCAGCCCCTCTACCTTTACTTGTATAACTATTAAGTTTTATAAATCTTTAGTTCATTCTATGCTATAGCTGTTTAATACTGTTCTATTGTTAGTGGGAAAAAACTAAATTCCATTTAGTAAATATTTACTGTAGGCCACTATTTGGTTTGTCTTAGTGTTTGTAATATAATTATAGATCTCTTTTCAAAGGTTAAAGCAAACATTATTGGTCCTTTGCATTTGTCAGTTTTTAGTTTGTACTTAACATATGATTAATGCAAATTTTATTATTATAGTCAAAGTGAAATGGCTTTGCTATTAATTGTTTTTTCTGGAGGGTAATATCTGAATTGCCTTTGGGTCATTAATACTGTAGCCCATTAACAGAGAATTGGGTACTGGGCCAAATTCATTGTAGTCTCCCCTCCCAAATAAGCAGAGGTGGATGGATCCTGGGACAGAGGCAAAGGTCAATGCTTAATCCATGTCCAGAAGTCATCACTGAAAAGGAGACATTTACTCATTCCACAAGTCTCAGGGGAAAAAATAAAATAAAAACATGAGAAGACAAAGCAACAAAATGCCTCCAAAACTCCCAACTCCCCCAAAACTTCTGATCCATGGGGTATCAGAAGGGAGGAAATCAAAAGCCACACAGCTGAAATATTTGAAAGGAAAACAGAGGAGATTTTAAAAGGTCAATAAGGTTGATAAGCCAAAGAAGTTATAACTAAACAGACAATGGGCCTAAAAAACAAAATGACCAGTGAATCCATAGAAGACACTACTAAAAAGCTAAGCAAAATAATACAAAACACGATAAGAGTCTATTTCAAGGTTAATTGCTGCTCTTTGGTTCTGGAGTCAGCCTTCTGTCCAGTGTGTGGAAAGTAGCCATTCATCACCCAGCACTGGATATATTAACCATACTAACAAGATGGAGCCTTATTTCTTTCTCTTAGGTAAACAGAAAGTACATGCCAAGCACACTGGGTCCAGTTATCTCATTTGATTTTCACTACAATCTAGCAGGTAAGATTTTATTACGTTCCCTTAAATCACGAGGAAAACTATATTCAAAGAGATTAAGTGAACTGCCCAGTGCCAAAATCCAACAGGGAGCAAGATGGGGATTTGAAATCTAATCTGTAGGATTCCAAAGTCCATGGTCTCTGTGTTACACTATCATTCAAATTAGGCTTAGGAGGTAGCTTGAAAATATAAATAATGGACTGATAATCATGTGGACTGAGTGAATGGCAGTGGAAAGCTTAAGGACTCAGGAGGAAGACATTCAGATTACTTCTGGCCACCAATACTTGACAGTTGTGTGACATTAAATGTCTGTGTCTTTTTTCATCTCTAAAATACAGGAAAATACATATGGCTTACCTCTTAATACATTAATTAAACATTAAGTTACATAAGTAATTTGATGTGTTATTTATTTTCTCAATCCTGTGATATACACAGAGTAGATTCAGAAGTTTCATTAATAGTTACATGGTTACACTGACTACAAATTAAAAATAATTCTATTAAAAATTAAACACTTGCCATTATTTTATTTTTAAACTCAAAGCATGTATTCAAAATGCATGTTCAGTAGTGACTTCTATTATTTTTCTCTACAATCTTTGTTCAGAATAGTTATACTATTTACTTAAGTACATTTTGGGCCCTTTGTTTCTATTTGCATTTGTTTCTAAATATGTAAAAACCTCTCAGGGAAGTATTACTTCTTCCCTCTCTTGACCTTGTTTGTACTCAATTGGTCTAGGTAAACAATTTTTTAATCTTTGTATTTTCATTTCTCTTTTAGAGAAGGAAAGGGGGGGTTGGGACCAGATAAATATATGATTCCTTATTTCCAACATTTAAAGTTAATAATTTAAAGCAATACATATCGTTCTGCTCAAAAACCTTCAGTAGCTTCCTTCCCATCACCCTTGCAGTAAGTCCAAATACATTACATGATCCTCTAGAATGCAAATTATATTTCCCTAACTAATGTTCTAATTTCATCTTCTGGCATTTGACTGTCAATCATTCCACTATTTAAATGCACACCTGCTTTCTCTGCCTCTTGGTCTTTGAACTCGCTAAACTCTTATCTGGCATGCTCTTCACACACTTCATGCCTTATGCTGTTGACTCATCTGGCCTGCCGTCACCTTCTCAGAGCAGTTATCTTAGGCAACACTACTATTGATACCTTTGCCTTGTTTTGGTTTGATACTATTTGACATTAAGTAATTATTTGCTAATTTATGACTCTGAATGCCACTCAGTATAATTAACCTCTATGAAATCAGGACATTGTCTTGCTTATCATCCTATCACCTGTGCGTACAGTAGTGCCTTCAATAGTGGATGCTCGAGAAAATGAATTGATAAATTAACGAATCATTATTTCCTCCATGTCTTGCAGATTTTCCTTATTATTCTCATGTCCCCATTCTCTTTTCTCTTAGTGGCAATCAACTATGTTTTCTCTTGCATTCTTCCAGTTGGCTGTAACATTACCACCCTTTTCTGCTGCTTCCACTGCTTTTTTAAATTATTCAGTCATACTTTTCCACACAGTTTTTTCCTGAGGTCACAGTTTTGCTTTTTGTCCCTGCCTTTTTTAACTTTCATAGCGTCAGTGTCCTCTTGGGCCTTGTTGAAAATAAGTTTTTTCTAACCCCCTACCTTTCATCTTATATTATTTCAAGGGAGAACAGTTGTTTCTCACTGTTCAGATTGTATCACTTGTTCTGAATTACTGAAGCCTTTCTCATCCCAGTGATTTCCTTCTATTTGTGCTTCACAGTGGTAGGTCCAGTATTTGGGAATTGAGATGGTTTCTTCAAAGAGGCTCTATGTCTCTCTGTAGGTTGTGCCAAGGAGAGATAAAGGAGGAGGAAATTGTATTTATTGTGATTTTATCTTGCCAGCCTGGATGCTGAAGTTTTATATGTGATAGAATATGGAAGAAGTTGGTGCTCCGGGTAGAAGCATTTTCAGTAAGAAGCAACATTGTTTTCCTGAAGAAGGTGTGGTAAGTTTTCGAGGGCAGCCAATTAGGTCACTTACCTTTGAAGTTAAATGGCCACTCTCTGGGCAAGATTATTGTCCCATGGGTGTAGCAAGCATGGAACAAACATTTTTCAAAAGTCTTTGATCTTTTATCTATAACTTTCCCAAGGATATGGATAAAATTGTAATTGTTTCCAAAATACACATTAACCTTAAATCTGGGCCATCTTCCTCATATGTCCCTACGCTCTCATATCGCATATTACCAGAGTTCCCTAGATGTATTTTCAATTCGCTGGTTTACAGGCTATAGTAGAATTCGTTGTTCTGTTTCTTTCTCATTTTCTGTTTTTTGGTAGTGCATGAGGATTAAATCTGGGACCTTGCACATGCTAGGCACATGCTCTGTACTCAGCAATATCCCCAGCCTGACTTCACTATCTTTTTATATACTTTTTCCCAGTCAACTGAGAATCTAAAAGAGCAGTGTCAATTAAGGACTATATTTAAAGCCGAATCGTCCTTTAATTAATCACATAGTCTCTTTAAATTTTAATATTATATACATATAGACAAAACAGTGTAACAGTCCCTACAGATCACTTCCCAGTTTGTTTATGCAGCATATACAATTGACCAGTTATTGTTGTTCACCTCACCTTTTGTGAGACCAAGGCATTTTAGATCCATTTTCCATATATTGTGGTAAGAATGATATTTCATGAATCTCAACTTGTTTTCACTATCTATCCTTACCATATCAATATATCAGAGCCAAGATTTACTTTCATCAAATGAACAGTTTTAGAAGGAAGAGAAATAATCACTGATGGAAAGAGGGTATAAGAGATAAATAATAATTTTTAAATTGTTAGAGAAAACATGACAGGATTAGCACATTTGCTATGTTTTCTTTCTTCCCCTCTATCCTCACTGTGCCCTAAAAGGCAGGGGGAAAGGAAAGGAAAATTCTCAAGGGCACATTTTCCACAAGTCTCACTTTATTACTTTAAGATTGCCTATTCCACTCATGTCACAGGGACTAGTATTGTTGCCACCATATGTAAATATTGAAAATCTTTTCTTGGCCATTCCTCTCTTATGTTACTATTTTTGCTAGTCTTTCTTGGTTCCTAATCTTCTCTCTTCTTCTTTTAGGTTCTGGTCACATAATCTTGGATCTCACAATAAAATTGATTTTCCAAGTTTTGATCCTTCTGCTTGTCTAAGCATCCAGAACACTCCCCCCTGCTGGCTCTTGGTAGCAGATTTGAGCTGGTCAAGTTAAATTTCTTATTTGTGATTCAGAGAACAGAATATAGTAAGTAAGGGCATAGACTGAAAAGACAGAATGTCTATATTTGAAACATGGTTTCCCATTTAAGATCCTGAGCAGTAATTACCTCACTAGTTTTCTTATCTATAAAATGGGGATTATAATAATGTGAGTCTCATAGGATTGTTTTAAAGAGAAAATGGGCTAATGATAATATGGTGAGAACAGTGAGGGATAGATGACAATTGCCATAAATATCTTGTATGTAAATTTAAAAATAGTCCATTAATCTAACCTTACTCCCACAGGTTGAGAAGCAAACTAGGTATTGTTTTGCTTCTGTTATCCAAAAGAAATCTCTGGTTTTTAAAATCTAAATTATTTTCTGCTTTGGATTTACAAAATTCCAAACCAAAATCTTGGCCTGCTACTCTCTCTGGTTCTTTATGTTATGCCCCCAGAATGCCCCAAACTTAGCACTGAACAGTAATAAAATGAGTATTTGCAGAGTTTAGGGCTGTAATTAACCTAAAATTGCTCTATAACTATAAGGGCTTTGGATTTAAGGTAATACAAAATTTATAGACATATAAAAGTTGGATACTTCCTAGGGCAAGTTTTCCTCCAGGGCACCTGAAAGCCAGGGCAACAAAACTAGAGATCCACTGTAAAATTAATAAGATACCTAGATCCAAGTTATGTTTCATACATCTACTGCATTCAAGGAAGTTACTTTAAATGTACTTTTAGTTCACATATCTCTGATGCTATTATCAAGTAGGGACACTCAAGACATCTTTTACTTTCTCCCCTCATTCTCAGTTACACTCATTCTTGAGAGAACTTTAATTTCTCCAAATTAGAATATCTGATTATTTCTAAATGCTGGAATTCTCTCTCTGTATTGCCAAATTTCTGTAAAGGTCAAGTTGACTTTTTGCTTTGTTCAAGGTCATATACTGTACAAAGATTGAAAAAGTTCCCCATATTTCAAATTAGTTTGATTAACATTTATTTCTGCTGATTCTCATTAATTCCTTTTAAAATTTTTATCATATATTTTAATTCTGCAAATGTGTATTCTCAGTTTTCTTTGCTGAGCTTCTATTTCCAGTTGAGAGTATTTTACAATTTTTTCAGGCTATTTCTCAATATATATTGATTTGAGAAAAGAACATCTGTCTTTTATGACTAGTTTGTAAGAAGCTATGCCAATACTAGTTCTGTTTTCATGAAAGGAAAGAAAAACTACATGTGAATCAAAAGATTCAGCATGAGTTCTGTATAATGTGACTATAGTCAGATGTGATCACAAAACTTATTGTTCTTCCTAGCTACAGGAAAGAAAGGGCAAAAAGAAGGAGAGACTCAAATATAACCTTTTGGAAAGACTGTGTATGAGAATGAACTCCAAATCGTAGAGAAATGCCAAAATAAAAAGGTTAGAAAAAATTTTTTCAAAATATACCGAAGAGAGTCATTCGCCTCAGTGGTGCAATAAATGTTGGAACTTGTTACTTGACATCCAAAAGATTCAACAATATTCTGTTCAGTAAGTGGAAAGTAGATGGTTAAATAACAATTCTTTCAAAATTTTTTATACCTAATGTGGATTTTTTTTGTATAAGAATTTATGTGAATCAAAACAGCTGCCTTATTAACTTTCACAGCCTCTAATCAATCTAGAACTATGGTTCTCAAATAAGAGCAATTTGCTATGCAAGGGACATCTGGCAACATTTGCAGATACCTATAGTTTATATAAGTGGAGACAATAGTGGCTACTGGCATCTACTGGGTCGGAAACCAAAGTGCTATTAAAAATTGCACAGTGCGTAGGTCAGCGGCCCACAACAAAGACTTATTCCACCTAACATTAATAGTGTCAAAGTTGAAAAACTCTGGATTATGTGTTTAAAATTTTTTTTAAAAATCAAGAGAACAAGATTATTCATAACCAAGAACTCATGTCATTTCAGGGAACTTGGAAAAATTTGAATCACCTTTGAACAAGAAAATGAGACTGACAGAAATTTCAAAACATCTTTCTAGAAATATGACATGTGTTCACAGTTGTGCATTCTTTTTAATCTCATCTTTGGTTTCCTGGTGTAAGACTTGGGGCAGAGAGGGTTGTGGCTGTTATAATATGTTTGAAATACCTTGTAATATGTGGAGAACAATAAGATATGAGGAGCTATTGTAAAGATAACAGCCCAGGACATCCTTGAACAGGATTCTTTGTTGTCAAATGCTGTTGCTAACTTAGTGCAGCCACGCTCATTATTTTATTTAACCTACAGGTCATTCCCTTTGAGCACAATCTTTATTCTTACTCCTTTAACCTAGTACTTCCTTGTGATGTTTGTTACACAAAAACGTACTGAGACAGTTTTAGTATTAAGCTCTATTTTTCTGAACTGTTGGAGACTGGGTTTCAAATTCAATACAGATAAATAAAACCCAGTTCTTCTGTGGTAAATTGTTTTTTTTCCTACAGATGTACTTTCTGGCAGCTGGTAGAGCAGACAGCCACTGTTGCTCCAATCTGATAAAGTCTTCTGAAGAGCTTTAGTAACACCCAATCATCGCTGAGCCTTTGAGTCATGATTTATTGTAGTAGGTACACTTCCTGTTGCTTACACTAGGAGCTTTCACAAACAGCTTCCTTATTAGTTTCATACAGATTTGGGAGATCAACTTTTAGGAGCAAATGCTGTTGAGTTTTGCACCTTTGCTTTACTGATGAGAGAAGTCAAAGAATCTATAATCAACACAGCCAGAAAAAAAAATTCTTACTGTTTAGAGACTGGAGCTTTTTCAAGATGTCATTGCAACCTATGCTAGCAGGTAATTGTAAAGTTACATCGCAGGGTGTTAATTTTAGTTCCATTAGATATTGAGGGTTATTTCTCTTCTGTATACATCTATTCCTTCATAAACAGAAAATGACTCTTATTCTAGGTGAGTAGCTGTGAGTCAAATCACAACTCCATGTTGCTAAATCTAGGCAAGAATTATTTCCTATCTGAGCCAGAAGTATTTTATTTAGATTATCATACCTCTTGGCTCTAGATTTTCAACAAAGCATTATGAACTAGCTTAAAAATGTCTAGGGGCATTTAAGACTGATTTATTTATAAAAACATTCTACAACACATTTTTTCAGAAAAGGGGATAAAAAGAGTCTTTTCTAAAAAGCTCAGGCAGTTTCTCTTGTGTACCTCTCAACATGGAGATGTTCTGTGAACACTTACTAAGCCAATTCACATAAACCTGAAACTGATGGATGTGCTGTTCCGACCTCTAAACCTGAGAAAAACACTCCTCAATTTTGGAAACTTTCATTTTTGTAATATCTACCATTTGAAGAGATTTATTAATTTATTAATTGATGCTTTTATTTGTCATAGATGTAGTAGTTGTTAATTCCTGATGACATGAAGATTTCTTATGTGCTATAAGTTCCAAGAAAATTCATACATGAAATGTTATCATTTCAGTATTTTAATCGAAAACATTGTATCTTGATAATATCAAAAGAAGCAATTACAACTGATCGCTACATTAAACGCAGCCACTTAAGTGGCATTGTGACATGGTGGTCTGACACTACAAACTCATTTTTTGAGAGTTTCTATGTAAATATTCATTCTAGGTCAGGGTTGAATCTTAAAGACCTAGAGGTGAGGGCAGAAATGGGGGAACAGCCGCCAAAAACTAAACAAAAGAAAATGAAAATTTGAAGGACCTAATAAGGACCTTGCAACCTAACATGGCTTCTGTGTTTAGAGTATAACAGGGACTGTGTGTAGAAGAGGATGCTACCACTACGACCGCCTGAGGCTGTTGGTGTTCACTGAACAGCTGGGATTCCTTACATTTTCCACCCATTTTTTTAAAAACAGAATTCCCCAAATATTAATATTCATATTAATGCTTACCTTCTTTCTTTATCTCAGGAAAGTGCCATTCCTCTTTTTTAATGCAAATCCCCTTCTTGTGCTTTTAATTCCATCCCTTTCAGCCACCTCCACAACTGTATTCTAATTACTCTTATTTCTTCTATCTTGTTTTAATTTCTTTTTCTTGTCTGTTGGGATATAACATATAGTAAAATGTACAATTTAATTACAACTGTATAACTTTATATTTTACCTATATATATATATACACCAATATAGAAAGGACATTATATACATTCTCTCTCTCTGTCTCTTTCTCTCTTTCTTTCCCCTCGACTTCTATCACCATAGATTGCTTGCTTTTCAATCTCACATAAATGAGATCACAAAGTATATGCTCTTGTGTCTACTTCTTTTGCTTAGCATTATATTCCTGAAAATATATTGTTTTGTGTAGAAACAGTCCATTCTTCTTCAATGTTCAGCATAACTGTCTTGTATATCATGATTTATTTATCCATTTAACTGCTGATGTATGGGCCTATATCCAGTGTGAGGCTCAGTGTTGCCATGAACATTCTAATACAGTCTTTTGGTGAGCATATATGCTCATTTCTTTCTCAAATCTTGCAGAGTAGAACTGAAATACTATGTCCTGTACCTATGTTTAGCTTCATTGAATAAAACTAAACATTTTTTAATTGTGTGGTGAATTTTTTACTCTTATTAGCACTATATGAAAGTTACAATAATCCTTGTCATTCCTTGGTATGGTCAACTCTTGATTTTGGCCACTCTGGTGTAATATAATGGTATTTTAGCATGTATTTAATTTGTATTTGTAAGTGTTGAATGTTCTTTTATATACTTTATATACTTTTTGGCTATCAGAATCCTCATTTATGAAGTGACTGTTCAAGCCTTTTGCTCACTTAAAATCTGGATTATTAAAGTTTTTCTTCTAAGTTTTCTTTTTATTTTCTGGAATTATATTTGTATTAGGTACATTGCGAATATGTATCTTATTCTGTAGCTTGCATTTTTTTCTGGGCTTGGTTTGTCTTTTTGGAAAGTTCTTACTTTAAATGAAGTCCAACTTATATTAAAATTTTATTTTATGATTTTATATTCCATTTAAGAAACCTACTCCTGAGTCATGAAGATACTCTCGTATGTTAGCTGCTAGAAGTTATATTGTTCTACCTTTCTTATTTAAGCCTATGCCATCATTTGAACCACATTTTGTGTACATCATCAAGTAGGGGTTGTGATAAACCATTTGTTGAAAAGATAAGCCTTATGCCACTTAATCACATTGGTGCCTTAGTTGTATATCATGTGAACATGAATGCTTGGTCTGATTATGGAATTTTATTCTTATTCTGCTAGTATATTTGTATTGAGTCTACCCTACCTTAGCTACTTTACTTTGCAATAATTTTATATGTAGTAATATATTGTTTCCTCAAGATTTCCATGGAACTAAGGTCTTTAATATCTACATAAATTTTTGAACTGGAATTTCAGTTTACATATACATAATACTGAATATACATCAAAATGAAGAGAGCTGTCCTATTTATTTCACTTAAGAGTACCACCTCAATGTGCATCCATTTAGCTATAAATGCCACTAATTTCTTATTCTTTATGGATGAGTGGTACTCCATTTTACATTTTTTAAAAAACACATTTTCTTTATCATCACCAGTTGATGGGAAATTGGGCTGTTTTCAAGTTTTAGCTATTACAAACTGTGCTGCTATGAACATGGGTGTGATATCACTGGGGTATGATTTTTAAAATTCTTTTAGGAAGATACCCAGCAGGGGAATAGCTGGGTCAAATGGGACCTCTAACTCTAGTTCTTTGAGATATCTCTATACTGATTTCCACAGTGGTTGCACCAGTCTACACTCCCACCAGCAGTGGAGCAGGGTTCCTCTTTACCCACAGCCCTGCCAGCATTTGCTATTGGTTGATTTCATGATAGCAGCCATTCTTTCTGGGGTGTGAATACCAAATACTTTCTCTGGTGTGAGAAACTGAAAGTGTAAATAAGAATCAAAAGGCATAACAGATAATGTGAAATAGGAAGAAAGAGTCTAAATGGGAAGGGGAATTGGGAGGGTTTGGGGAAAGGAAAGAAGGAAAAGGAATTAATATGAGAAAAGGAAAAAATGGAAACAAAGTCTTTGCAAATCCAGAGGGGTGCACGGGTTGAAGGGAGGGCAGGGTAATGGGGAAAAACTAAGAACCAAGATACATCAGGTAAACGTACAAATTTCCAATGATGAATGTCATTATATTATATACCTAAAATGTACCAATAAAATTTTTTTATTTAATTCTTTTATTGGTACATTTTAGGTATATAATATGTTTACATTTATCATTGGGTGCTTGTACCTGTACATGATGTATCTTAGTTCTCATTTTTTTTCCCCATTACCTGTGCGCCCTTCACCCCCTCCACCCTTCCCTATTTGCATAGATTTCATTTCCATTTTTTTTCTTTTCTCATAATTTTTCCTTTCCTTTCTTTCCTTTCCCCTTCCCCTCCCACCACCCCTACAGCTTTGGACCTTTTCCTATTCTGAATTACCAATTATTCATTTTAATCATTTTAATCCTTATTTACACTTTCAGTTCCAATAAAAGTTTTTTTAAAATGAAGAGAGCTGGCATTTTAACATAAGTGAATATACTGATCATGATACTTTTCTTATTCATTTAGATATTCTTTGGTTTCTCATGGCAATTATGTGAAGGTTTGTGGTTGACATAATACACATTTTAGTTAAAATAATTTTTAGCATTTGATGTTTTGTAGATAGCATTGATTTTTAAACTTTATTTTCAAATTATGTATATCTAGTATCTAAAATGTATTTGACTTTTTAGCATTACATTTTTGGCATTTTCTAAACACATTTTTTGATGATAAATATGTCCTCCTAAAATAGCACCTTATTCTTTTTACTCTTTATAAATTTATTTCTTTTCATTTTCTTAATATACTAGCTAGAATTTTCACTAATCCTTCTTGAATTTAGGTTTCTATTCTCCCCAAGAGATGGAGAGACAAGAGCCTTGTATTTTTAAGTGCAGGGTAGAAAAAAAACGTGGATTATTTCATAAATCTTGTCATTCTCTGACATTTAACAGGAGATGGGCCACCCTAGAGACATGGCTTTAAATTAGAGTTTGGTTAAGGATAACTTTGTCACTCCTTCCAAGAGCAGTCCCTGCTACCATCTTCACTTCTTGTGTTTTTTTTCCTCAACTATTACATACTTACATATTTCCATTATCCATTCCACTGTTTTTGCTATGGTTTTCAAAAAGTATACATATTCTGTACACATATACATTTTTCCTGCAGATTTTATTTCCTTTGAGTACTATTTCCTTCTTGAAATTCTTTTCTTTGCCGACAGAAGCTACCACATTATTCTTATAATTCTTCTAACTTTTCAAATTTTCTTTTTCTTTTTCCCAAGGTCAGTCTAGTTGTCCAGCAGAGATCTTCAAACTGGGTGGATTTCTATAAGATTGTAACCG
This sequence comes from Heterocephalus glaber, assembly GCF_000247695.1. Next base: position 8,313,234 of record NW_004624802.1, on the reverse strand, counting down.
ACAACCATCAAGTTACTCGGTTGTTATATTTTTGTAATTAACACAGCTGCTTCTTACCAAGTTTTTTTTCCTTTGCCTTTAACTAATTCATACCTGAACTCCTTGTCCAACACTCTAAATTTAACTCAAATATTATTTCTATGAGAAGCCTTCCCCTGCCCTTTAATGCTGATTTAGTCTTTCATCTTTTTCCTGACCATAAACCTTTGTTCATATCTCAGTTATGTCATTTATTATAATTATTAAAATTACTGACTTTAATTTTGCCCCAATAAGACATTTGTAGGAGCTTGTCTTTGTTGAACATACCTCTTTTAAAACAGAGTTCAAGCATTGGATGTGGAATTAGACTAAGATTTATTTGCAACCCTTTTAGTGTCAGGACTTTGTTAATTTTTCTATTTCTCATTCCTAATTAAGTGATTTACATTTGGAAGATAATATTTTTTAATCAATAGCTACTGCATGGTTTGAGAATAAAGGGAAGTTTGCAAGGTAATCTTCTCTTTCCATGATTTTGTACAATGCTGAAAGATAATTAAACAGAAGTGGCTTAGTATAGGCATCCTGAACATCACGGAATAGTTAAGACCCTCTCATGGAGAAAGATTAGTGAAATATAGATGGACCAGAGCTACTGAGATTCTCTTTCATTCTAGCTTTCAGATGAATAACTACTATGTATTGGAAAAGACCAGAACTTTTAAAAAATACACATTTGAAGAATCCACACATTCGTAAGTCATGAACTTTGATATGTTTGTAGTATAGCATGCCTTTATTTAGCATGTCTCTTTTAGAACTGAATGCAAGCATTGGATATTGAATTGCACTAGTGTTTCTTTTCAACTCTAAACTTTGTGTTTCATTCATAAGACAACAGTAAATAGAAAAATGCATTCATTCCTCATGAATGAAATAAAGTTATTCCCTGATTTTAGTAATTTCCAAGTATTTGTTGTTTTAATTTTCATCTTTATTTCCAATTTTAATGTCATTTAGAATTTTTTTCTTTCAAATATCTGGTCAGTAATGTGAAAATTAGCATCTGGCAGAGAAAACTGTTCACTTCATGGCAGCCAGAAGCAAAGAGAGAGAAGGGGTGGCGGTACCAACATCCCCTTCAACGACACCTCCCAGCGACCCAAACTCTCTCCACTAGCACTATCTCCTAGAGTTCTGTCAGCTTCCAAAAGCACTCTTACCTGGAGACCAATACTTTGACACATGAGACTTTGAAGATTATTTATAATCCAAAATATCACAATATTGATTATCTAAGAAGTTCTTAAGATATGCCAAGCACTATGTTAACCACTACAAAGGCCTTATTTCATTTACTTTTCAAAACAACTGTATGAAGTTCATATTTCTATTATTCTCATTTTATAGATGAAATTGTTGAGGTTTAGAAAAATTAAGTAGTAGGTCCATATTATGCAGCACGTTGAAGGAAAATCTATAGGCCCGAAATCTTATTCTTGATGTTGCTCTGGCCCATTTTCCAGCTAGATAAATGTAAAATTCAAATAGGCTTTAGACAGCCACAGTGCTACTGAATGAAGATGGCACTACACTAGCAGTTTTCACTATCATTTTCCATACTCAACTGTCATTTGAAATAAAGATGTCCTCATATTTTTTAAAGTCCAGTCCCCAGTTTTGTTAGTTTTCTTTGAGAAAGAGTGAGCAGTCTATCAAAGTGTCACTAAAGTGGCCTCAAGATATGTACAAATCAGAAAAACAGCTTGCCACTTCAATGAGAAAATAATAGATGCTCTGTAAAAGGCCACCTGGTAGTAGAAGACATTTAGGAAACAACTTCTTGCAAAAGAGAAATCATTTCATGTAATACAAAGTGACATTTTCACATTGTCTAAGTTTACCACATAGCCTATCTTCTTTTATAAATCTGTAGAACTTCATTTACCTAGAAATATTTCATGCTAAAAACTTTTTATTTATTCCAAAATAAACTTTACTTTTAGTCTTTCTCAAACCTTCTTGGAAGTTCATATGTTCTTCAGTCTGTATATTTCAAGGGTTTTAAAAGACTGCCCTTTTAAAAATAAAATTAGGAAATGCTTTCCAAATATACACATTCCAGTCAAACTGAGAAAATGCTGTGTTTCAGAAAAAAAACTAGAGTCAGGCTGGTTTAATTCCATGACAATGCAGGTAATGAGATCATGTTTTGAATCAGTCATTCTGTTAACCTGATGAAATGTGATCATGGATACACAGTTTTAGGAAGTCTGTAAAAGCAAAAAGAGAAAACAAATTGTATGGGTATTGCTGCAAAATTGCTTTGGTCCACTATATATGATATAAGGAGGCAGATCTTGGTTTGTTATCATGAAGCAATTCATGAAAATATGGGCACCCAAGAGTGGTGGTAAGGTAGCAGGAAAACGGGGAATATGAAAGTCCCCTGGCCTTTATGCCTACTGTACTGCTTTCCTTATAATAAGATGCTCTGCTTTCTTTCTGGCGTATCATGATTAACAATGCAAATAAGGTAAAGTTCACTAATACTTTCCCATCTATAGAATCAAGGTCTGGAGTTATGGAGAATAGTGGGAGATCATGTTTACTGAATAATGTGATTTGCAGATAGGAAAATAACTGCTTACCTAAAAATCATGGAGAAAAAAATGGTTTCAGTAACAGCACTGATGAGAGTAGTTTAACTATAAATGCCACTTTTATATCAAATACTTGAGAATTCCAAACACATGTAGGCAATAGGATTAGAGAATCACTCATTTTCTTAGACTGAGGTCTTCAGCAGGCAATGAACAATGCTTAATGCCATATGGAGGTAATTTAATATAAATTTTGCAATACTTGAACAAGCATCATCACCAAATCTGCTAAATGGAGTTACTGATTTTGTTTCTCTCTAGCATAATGATTTAGTTATGCAATAGTGCTGTCACCAGATGAGATTAATCACAATAATGATGTGTCTTTTTGCTAAGCACATTATCATAAATCATTTCAATATAGCCCAAGAGAAAAGGTTTCTAGTTAAACTTTCTAAATGTTACAAAATGGTATTAAAGCATGAGCTGTTGGAAATAGGCATTATTTCATTTCAGTTTGGGGAACATATGGCAAAATAATTACTCATTGATGCTGAAGTGATTTAGCAAACACATACGCACACACAAAGTATATCTCAAGAGATGTTGAAAATAATATGCAGCAGTACTGATTGTATGTTGTTACATCTACACTAAAATGACCTCAGTTGATGTCATTAAAAATCCTTATCTGTAAAACAAAAATATTTCTTCCTTTCTCTCTCTCTCTTTCTCTCTCTCTCTCTCTCTCCTTCCTTCTTTTTTTCTTCCATACTGGAGATCAAATTCAGGTCCTTGAGCTGCTAAAAAACAACTCCGCCACTGGGCTACATCCCCATCCCAAAGTAATCTACCTTGAAAATACTCTGCTCTCTAAAAGTAATTCTTTCTACTCTTCTTTCTCCTCCTCTTCTATTTATTTTCATTTCTCTTTTCCTTCTTCTGTTTTCACTCTTCCTTATTCTCTTTTTCTATTATTAATAATACTTTTATCAGGTGAAACATACATTATATGTGCCTTTAAGGATTTTTAAGCTTGCTTCATCATCACAGTGCTAAAATTAAACTCAAGAAAAATCTTACTGTGCTAATGTGTTATGTTCCAGTTAACTCCATCATATCTTGAGATTTCTCTTTCTAAAATTCACATTCAGTTCATAACAATATAATTTCAAATTGACAATATAGTCCTTAGATGAGTTTTTAATATATGAATTTGAATTAATTACCTTATCTTTTAATACAACCAGTTTGAAACTATTGTGCACAAAATGTGGTTTAAAATATTCAGTTGGCAAAAATTATAATCACACAATCTATAGCACCTTCTTTCTTCATAGCATTATTGTGGAAATTAACTGAAAAAAACTGCAAAACTCATGCAAAATTCCAAATCCTATTGAAATACTATTAATGGAAAAACATAGAAAATATTCAACTAGAAATTTCAGTTAAAATAGTTTGTTATTTAAGTTTTTGTATTTTCTTCTGGCAGTACTTTCAGTTGATCACTAATCATTAATGATAGGTGAAATTCTTGATTCAATCACATACAGAAAACACTGGAAGAATGAGGAATAGATGAGATTGTCGTACTATTTGGAAAGGGTTAATTTATTTAAATCCCTTAGAAAAACAAGATTTTAAGAAAGTTCTCAACATAAACAGGCTGTATTTTAGTAGTAATTGAAATAGAATTAAGTTAATTTCAGTACACTCCAAAATATTTGAAACACCTAATGGTTGCCTTTTTTGTTTTAATAAATAAGATTTGTCTTAGTCTGTTTTGTATTACTGTAACAAAATATCCCACAATAAATAATTTATAAACAGTGGATGTCTAAGATCTAGGTGTTGTATCTAGGGTCTGGTGTGAGGGCCTACCTGCTTTGTCCGTGGTGAAAGGTAGAAGGGTGAACTATAAAATCCCCATCCAGCCCTTTTATTAAAAAAGCACCTAGGGCCGGGGATTTAGCTCAGTGATTCCGCCGCCTGCTTCGCAAGCGCAAGGACCTGAGTTCGATCCCTGGCACAAAAAAAACAAAAACAAAACAAAAAAAGATAATGAAAAAAGCACCTAACACCACTGGCAAGGAAGAAGCCTTAGTGGCCCAATCACCTCTCAAACACTCCATCTCCCAGTACCATACCAGGGGGTAACACCTGATTTTAGAGGAGACACATCAAACTATATGATCTCATCACACCGCAGGATACCAGAAGCAAGGAATCTGGCTTTCTGTAGTACACTGTCTATTAAACAGAATTACTTGTCAAGGAGGGACTTGAGTGACAAAAGTTGGAGTTTCTTCAAAAGGATAAATCCTCCTAACGGTAACCTGGGTACCCGTAAGGGAAAGGGAAATACCAATGTGTCTCTCCCATTTGCTTATTATTTCTGTGCTTCAGTTTTCCCATTTATAAAAATGGCAATGATAACAGGATCTGCTTACCTAGAGAAGTTGCTGTAAGTAAAGCACATCCTTAAAACCTGGCCCAGAGTAATGGCAAGGATGGAGGTGAAGGGGGAGCACTGTCCTGTTTCTATACTCCTGTGGTTTTCAGCATCTTTACTTCCTGTCCTCCCAACGGTCTCCTCTGCATCTTCTCTTCTCTTTCCTCTTGTGTTCTGGCTGTCCTGTGACTTTGGCCATATTATTGTTTTTCTCTTACACTCTCACCTTCTGATTATGAATTTTTTAAAAGTTTTTCTCTCTCTGAATTCCTTTCTCTCAGTCCTTTCTCTCAGTCCTTACTCTTCCATTATATTACTTAAGCTTTTAATTTTTATTTATTTTTGATACTGTATTCCTTAAGCTAACTTTTTCTTAAATTTTTATTACTACATATTTATGATATATAATGTTTAGCTTGACCTTGGAAAACTGATACACACACATATTGCATCTTGAATGTAATTATTCCCCCTACCCCAGTTCTGCTCTCCACTCTCCCCTTTCCCAGATCCTCTTCCCATTGCCACAGAGTCTACCTCTCTGTTTTTTAAACATCTCTCTTTATTTGTTCTTTAAAGTTTTTACATTTTGGGTCTCTCATAATAAAGAGAGCTATTCTTGCTTGAGTAAGGTAGAATCTCAGTGTTGTTTCTTTTTATTTTAGTTTTTATTAGTATAAGTTTGCAGAATATAATGATTGCATTTATTATGGCCACATGTATGTAACACATCTTAATTCTTTTAAATTGCATTTACCTAATGGCCAAAGCAGCTGAACACTTTCTTTCTGTATTTATAGGCCATTTGTACTTCTGTGAATGAATACATATCATTTCCCCTTTTGTGACTGGATCTTTTATATGAGTTGGTCTAATTTTTAATTCTTTGTATATTCAGATATTAGTTCTCTGAGAAATAACTGGCAGTATTTTTTCCCATTCTGTAGGTTATCTCTTCACTCTGTTGGTTGTTTCCTTTGTTGTGCAGTAGCTTTTAAATTTGATATGATCCCATCTGTTGATTCTTGGTACAGTACTTAAGGCTTTTCAAAAATAAAGTTTTTAAATTTTTCATAATCCATCTTCTAAGTAAATTTTAATATGATCTTCACTGGAGTATGACCTTAAAATATGAATGTTGACAAAAGGGAAGTCTTCCAGAGATTCTCTGAGTTGCAAAGAGATGTTCTTAGTGTTGTAGGTAAAGGGGACACAGTGGTGACCTCAGAAGGTAGCAAGAAAAGAAAATACCATTTCATTGTGTCTTCCCACAGGGGACCCTCATTCCTTCAGCTAGTGTATTTCTGCAGATTGTGAGGGGTGCTCGTCAGAGGTCAAATGCTAACTGTGGTCCTACTGCATAACTCATCAGGCTACAGTATAGGCCACATTACAAATGAATCTGTGTTTTACTCAGTTGAGAATCACAAAGCTGAATTGAAAGCTTTCGGCAGGTTGGAATCCAGTTGTTTGCTTGTTTCTCATTCTTTTTTCTCCCTATAAAAAAACATACTTCCTTTTTTTAATCTATTTTTTTTGTACCAGGATCAAAGTCAGGATCTTGCACTTGCAAGGCTCAGCTACATTCTAGGCATATTGCCTCTTTAAAAACCCAATAACAAGTTTGAAATTTACATGACAATAATAACTAAAATTTTTTATATGATTTCTACTCAGCTGAAAAGTGTAGAAATAGTGATATAAAATATTGTAGCTGTTTTACAAACTGAAAAAGTGATGCAGCATATGCCTGGGCACATTTATCTCCTTCCTCATTTGTGTAAAAACACACTTCTACTTCTACTTCTAAAAACACACTTCTTCTCTCTTAGTTTTTGTATCTAAGTTGATCTTAGCATACATAGTTTCTTAAATAGCAATCCATTGATGAGACTTCCCATTATATTCTGAGCTGTATTAATTATTAATGGTTCAAAGGCCAGCAAATTCCTGAGTATTGCTAAATCATCTCAAAGGCTGAGGTTCATTGTCAAGGATGACATGATCTTACCAGGCAGTAAAACTTTTTCTCTGAAGAATGACCACCTCTGAGGGTGACATAAACTATGATTAATAAAGTCATCACAGAAAAGATAGCATATTTTAAGAAAGGAAAGACCTTTGCTCTCTCCTATATAAGGGAAGATTGTGAGTTTCTTTTGGGGTTTTAATTTAACTGTTTTATTTATTCTTAAGCATAAAATAACAGTTTCATACTCACATGTGTTTCTGAGTATCAGAATGAGTGTAAAATCAAAAAGACCTCTGTTCACATAGAGATATTCTTGGAGAAAAACCAAGAATGAGAATCAGACACAGAATTTCTAAATTACAGACAAGAATCAAGTATTTGTATGTTTTTTACAGTCAATTTTGTGTGTTTCATTGTCCAGCTAACCCTCCTAAGGAAATGGGTGACATTGACAATGGAAAGTATTATTTTATCTATCTTCCATATGTGAAAGCAGTTTATTTGAATAGAAGAAATATTGGAAAATGGGGCTCCATTTCTGAACAGATTTAGATCTACAAAAAGCACATCACTCATGAAATCCTTCAGATGCTGTAAGGACTTCGTTATTTTACTAAAACTAAAGTGTCAGCATAAAAATGCATACCAGAAAAGTATAGACTAAGGAAACTAACAATAGCTCATATATTGGAAATTTACACATGAAATATCTCATTTTTGTTTGATTTCAAAAGCATATTTGGGGCCGGGATTTAGCTCAGTGCTTCCGGCGCCTGCCTCGCAAGTGCAAGGTCCCGAGTTCGATCCCCGGTACCAAAAAAAGAAAAAAGAAAAAACACACAAAAATATATTTGACCTCATTGTAAAACCTTATAAAAACATATTGCTTATAAACCAGTAAAAAGTAGTCTATAATTTATTAATGTGACAGAAACTTAAGTGGAAAATGTACTACAGTGACATGTTATAAAAATATAATGAGCAAAATGATATGCACATATATATGCCAACAGTGAGGTTTATTGCAGATTTTTAAAGGGAAAAATTTTAATAACTCAATATATCATGTAAAAATTATATTTTCAGGTAAATCATGACTGCTAAATATGTCTCAAATATTCCTCTCTTTCTCTGGCTAGGTTTTTCCTTCCCTTCCTCTTCTCTCTCTTTTTCTGTTATTCACTCATCCTTTCAATGGGAACATCTTTTATAGATCATAAAGATGTGAAAGTACTCATTATGAGAAGCAAGAGGAGAAAGCCAAAATTTAAAAGGGTTTCTTTTTTCCCCTCTTCATTATTCAATTAGTTATACTTGCAAAATTGAGGTTGAAAAATGTTACCTGAAATTAATTAATTTCATATCCTTTAAATGAATGCTCAAATTACCTAATTCAACAACAATTATAATGTACATGTTAAAATGGAGCTTCAGAAAAGACATCTATAAAAATGTACTTCATAATCTTTTCACTGTTCATTTTTGATCCTTTCATGAAGAAAAAAAATGCTATTAATTGAACCATTTTGAAACAAAATAGCTTCCTTTGTGCTTACACTGACAAAAGAAGATTAACATTGCATTTGTAAAAGCTACAAGGCTTTTAGAGAATTATTCATTATATGAAGAAAAGTCATTTGTTTTGTTTGTGACATCAGTAAAATATTCTATGGTAAGTATTAAATACAATCTACTCAATCCTTGTTCACCTAGAATTTATAACTGAAAATATTTCTATCTCTGTCTATCTCTTTTTATATCAGGTAAATTAGTCAACTTAGAATATTAAATATAGGAATCTTGAGACATATTGCAGCATCTGTAACCCTTCAACCATCCCATTGGATGTATTTTTATCTGGAATGTGTGTGGTGTCCTTCTTGCTTTTTACTTAATAACTGATATGCTCTGGCTCAGCATTGAAACAACAAATTTAACAACCAATAGATGGCACTGAAAGTATTCAAAACATTTTATCTTTTCCATTGAGTATGAGTATTTCCAAAAGCAATCGACAGTTTATATACTTAAATTTTTTTAAATGCACAATCAGAATGTCCATGTTGAAGAGACTCAAATATTTAATTGTTGAATGTGTTGACTATTTTAGCACCCTAACTGTATGAAACAATGTCTTCATAGGCTCTACCATGTTGCAGGTTACTAGTGTGTCATTCAAAGATGTTTTACCACCACCTGCTAGGATTTCTGGGGAACTCTATAAGCTCAGTTGGTAGGTGTGATGTCTGCAGAGATTTCATTTTGGGTACTCTGTGCCTGCATGTGATCCTAGTGGGAGGAGGATTCCTAAAAAATCTAATTAAGTCTTTTCATTACTGGTCCTCACCTGGATTTTTCTAAAGCCAACTTTACAAGTAACCTTTGCATTCCCTGTAGTAAACAAGCCCCCCAAAATTCAATGAATCACACAGAATCAAAGAGAAAATACATGAAAATACATGTAAGCACTTCAGCGCAAATTGCAATGAATAGAACACTCCATTTATAGGATGGGACTGATTTCTCTCTAGATTTGGTTTACAATGGATTTGGTTGTGTAGACTTGGTAGGAAAAGTTTTAATGGAGTTTAATGGGACTTGCACTTTCACAGGCAGTCAAACTAGTTGGGTATCTGTTTTATTAAGTGAAATTCAGTGATTATACCTTGACCTTGGGCTTTTAAAAAAACTTCTGCAGTTTCATCAAGTGTTTCACAATGCCAAGTGATATTTTCAGAAAAGTGTTATCAGCATGATACAGCATCAAATACTATAGCTATTCCATCTTCAGGTTATACCTTGCCACTTTTTCAAAGCACTATCTAAAACTATTGAAGAAGCCAATGCTCTCAACTAAAATAAGTTTAAATCATTATTTGGTGAAAAATTAGGCAATAAATAAAATTTACATATATCTAGAGAAAGAGCACATTTCAGTCTATTTGCTTATGCATAAAATAAAATATTTAAATTATAAATTTGTTGACATTAAAATCATTTCTTTTATTTGGGCTATCACCATGAAATAAATGTGTGTATTCATATATCTATATTTGCATTCATATTTCATAATGATATCTCTATAGGTGTACATGGAATGAGACAATGTACCTAGAGGGCCTAATACAGTGCCTAGTTATTTTTTTTCCTTATATATCCTTTTATTGGTACATTTTAGGCATACAATATAATGACATTCATCATTGGAAATTTGCACCTTTGCATAATCTCTCTTGGTTCTTATATTTTCTCCCTTCCCCTGCCCTCCCTTCAACCCCTCCATCCCTCCCTATTTATGGAGACTTTATTTGCTTTTTTTCATTTTCTCATATTAATTCCATTACCTTCTTTCCTTTCCCATACCCCTCCCACTTCCCCTTCCCCTTTGCCCATTTTCTTCCTATTTCACATTATCTATTATACAAGTGCCCACTGTATAAGGTTTCAGGACAATCAGCTGAAGTCAGCTGAAAATCAGCTGAAATCTTGTTGCCTCTTCAAATATCAAAAATATAAATATGTATATATATTTAGTAATAATATTTGTACTCTTCTCTCTAATTTACTTTAGAAAAACCATACTTTTTAATACCTGACTTTACAAAAATCTTTACACATTATTCCTTTTAGGAATATTTAATGTCCTAATGATATTTGTATAAATGTGATCACATTCTCCCAACTTTCTATGATTGCTAGCTTCATGTGTTATATAGGAAATGGCACAATTTTTAAATTCTTCTCAACAAGATTAGATATGTTTTCAGGAACTCTGTGACACCTGCAACCCAACTGAGATAATTTATTAATATTCCTGAGGAGGTTTGAAGTTGCCATGTAAAGGGGCACATCAAACAAGTGTCCATGATTGATATTCAGTGACTTCTGGAATTCTTTAAGAAAAAATCTACTATAGATGCTGTTGCACTGTAGCCTGCAGGAACTTTTATCTTTAATACAGCAGTGTGACTTTGATGCTTGGAGCATCCAAAATGACAACATTCATCTTGATGACTGCATTTTCATCTCAATGATATTTCTTTCCTTCTAAAATCATTAGCTTCTCTTTTCCAATAAAGAAACAAACAGAGCACAACTACAATCTTGTTTTGCAAATTAGGTAAAATTTTAGAGTAAAAAGTCTGGAATTGTATGAATGTTTTCCAGTGAATAATCAGTTATTATACCTCAAGTTTGTTAAATTAAAGTTTGTTGCAAATAAATGGATAGATGGAGAGATGAACTATGAACAACGTTAAAACTTGCTAAATTTGGTTAACAGGACATAATTCATTTTAAGAGAAAATAGTAAATTTGGTTCAAAATAGTTGACTTGGTTAACAACAGCACAATAAATACCAGTGTGACACTGTGAGTCTTTTGTATATCATAGGGAAAAACATATATATCAGAGATGGTCTCTAATCTGTTTTTATGAACTCACCTGTATGGCTGATGAGCTTCAAGTTTAGGCTGGGAACCAGCAAATTGAAAGAGTACTACTCAGCCATAAAGAATGAGAAACTAGAGACATTTATAGCTAAATGGATACACATTGAGGCCATACTCATAAGTGAAATAAATAGAACACACATGTGTAAATACCGAATAGTTTCTCT
>NW_004624802.1:8281119-8291564 GCF_000247695.1 Heterocephalus glaber | reverse complement strand
ATAAGAACCAAGATGCATCATGTAAAGGTACAATTCCCAGTGAGAAATGTAATTGTGTTGTATACCTACAATGTACCAATAAAAGAATTTAATACAAAAAAAAACCCTTACCTAAAAAACCAAAAAGAATAAACAAACAAAAAATTTTAAAAAAAAAGAAATAAAAAACCCGCAGGAACAAAAATGTAAAATATGCCAGACATAATCTACACAGAAGAAGCAGAAATAAACTGGAAAGGTGCTACCAATTTTAAATGCTTTCTACTGTGTAAACAGCAATATTTTAAAACTAGAACTATATAACTTAAATCTTCCTAGTTACTCCCAAGATCACAGGAAGGAAAAAAAGTGACTGTGAAAATTATTAAATCAGGAACCAATTTGAGGAAATTAATGAAAATATTTTGGGATTAAACTTCCCAGAGTATTCAAGCATGGAAAATTTGGTGGTAACAATATACTAGTTGACATATTTATTAGCCTGTATTTTTCTTTCTGAACACATCCAAGAGACCACTTCTGAAATACATGGAAGCTCTTCTTGTTGCACATGTTTATACCTTTTCCTGGAACTGCAGTGGAGGAGCTATAAATGTCCTGCTCACTCACAAGTACCTACTTGCCACACTGCCAACGGCTTTGCCCTCAATCCAGTGGCAAGGGCATGTTTGAGGCATATTTAAATATGTAATTACATTCTTTGTTACTTATTACTTAAAGTTCTTAATGTCATGCCAGATTAATGAATAGCATGTGACTAAAGGCCTAGCCCTTATCTGAGTTCCACAAACTTTCTCAGTCTCTTCTCATATTGCTTTTCTTTTATTCATTTACCAAATATTTATCAAGAGGTGCCAATATGTTAGACATTTTGTTGTATTTAGGCATAGCAATGAGCTATATAGACATTTTACATGGACTTATTGAAATGTTAGTGCTGGAATAATCATTCATCCTCCTCAGTTATATATCCTATAATATTTATCACTATCGTGCAAACAAATTTTCTAATAAGTGTGTATTAAGAAAATCAAACTAAGAGGTTGAAAGGGCATTTAAAACTGAGAAATTAAATTTAGTAGAGAAAGTTCTAAATTAGTTTTCTGTAGCTAATGCATATCTTTTGTTTCTATTTTATTATTTCCTGAGGCCTGGAAACTGCTGTGGCAACAGCAAAACTCCCAAGAAGTGTGGTTATCTGTTCGGTATTAGAGATGTTAATGCCGCTCTTCCCTAATGTGGGGAGCTGGGTTCTGTGTGCCCAGAGAATGAAAATCAAACCAAAGTGGGAAGAATTAGGAGGTGTTAATTTATTATCAAGAGGAAAATTTGCTTATTTTTGCTGACATAAAATACATCTGACAGAGGGAGACCAAATACATACCATTTATTCTTCCAATGGTTCTTAATCTGTCTTGAGTTTGTTAATCATTTAACATTTATCGATTGCATTTTAGAACAAACTAATTTTGGTTTAGGAAAATATTTTCATGAATAGAAAAATATTTGCAAGATAGTGATTTTACCTAAGGGATATGTGGCTTACTTTGTCTTTGGAATGAGTTTATTGATGAAGTCTTCTGACTACTACTACTTATAGCACTCTGATCTTAATAATTTTTAAGAGCACAAGACAATTTAAATGCCTGCGTTATGTAACTTTCTATTTGAATAGAAATAAATATAGCATGAACTGATTTTCCCCAATATTTTCAACCTGTGAGTAGTTGGATTCCTGGACACAGAACTTTCCAATACTGGCTGAGTGTACTTGCAGAATAACTCCACCAAATACTGAATGAAGATACTTCAAAAAATACGTTAAATTTTTCAGATACCACATTGAGGGGACTTTGAGACAAATAATATCTATTATCAACATATGTAGTATAGCACCATTTTTTCTTTTAAATTCAAACTAACAGTTCATGACAAGATATCAAATATCTGCATATAAGTAAGAATTTCATTCTCCCTGTCTTAGAGTTTTGCCAACTGAGGCTTACAGAGGGTACTTAATTTGATTGATGAGATTAATAGATCTCAGGTGCAGAAGCTAGAACTAAGCTCCTTTGTCACCTCATCTTTTCTTTATAGTGCTCAAGACGAATTTAAGGATGCTCTAGAGAATTTAATCTCATTTGAAAATTGATTTTTTTCCTTTAATGATCCAGCCTGATGAAGAGGAAAAGACATAAAAGGACAGCATATTTGACATAAATTATTTGAAAAATGAAAAAGTTTCATCTTGTATTAATGAATAACGATAATATTTAAACATACAGCATTTACCATGTGCTCAGCGCTATTCTAAATATTTGGCATATACATCTGTGTAATCCTCATGAGAAATCTTTGCTATGAGTACAGTCTTCTCACCTCAACTTAACACATGGGAAAACAAAGACAAAGAAGTGCTAATTGACTTGTCCATTATCATACCGACAAAAATTGAAAAAGACCAGGATTCTAATCCAAGCTATTTAATTCTGGAGACCATGGTCTTAACCATGAACATGAAACCACCAAATTCATAGACCTGGGCTCTAGATTAACATAATCAGGAAATCACTGTTGTTTCCAGAACACTATTTTACTTTAAGGAAGCCATTTTGGGGGGTAATTTTACTTTCATTACTTTGTCTTCTTTAAAAGTAATTGAGTTCTGCATTTCAATTGTCCTGTGTTGGCTAGAATATATACATGTAATATATATGTATATCCACAAATTATTTAAAACCATAATAACGTTTAAAAAATAAAATTAATGTTCAGAAAAGCTAGATTTTTATCACATAGGCTTCAAATATAAAGTCCACAAACTGAATAATTACAAATGTTATCATGTTGGACGTATCTTGTTTTATATTATAATGACAACTCCTACTCAAAAATATTGAAAGGTCACTGGTATGTTGTTCAACATCAGATCTCTGATTTACTCTGTAATTAAATAACTTACTTTTAAGTAAAGATGAATTGAAAAATACCTTGCTACATCAGAGTAAGAAATTGGTTTGAATAAGTTTCTTATTCAACTGCTTTTAACCTATAAGAGAATAACTTCATATTGATCAATCCAAGAAAATCATACAGACTAAAATGCAAACTCCCAAGGACAGATGTTTACAATTTATGCTTTGTTTTCTGTTACTATTCATTCACATCAAAACAGTGCTTTAGCATAGTAAATAATAAATATTCCCTTAATTTGTAGAATGAATGAAAATAATGTATGAAAAAAAGAAAATGAAAAATAGAGGTTAATAACAAAATTTACAGTGAAAAATGACATATTTTTAAGTACTTTCTATAGTATTTTAGCCATAAAATTCAAAACTTTAGGTTTATGAAGTAAGTAATATTACTGGGTAATATAGTTATCTATCCAAGTTGTGAAGTCACTTAGAGACATTTAACTATTGAAGTCACTGAGCAGGTAAATTAACCTAGTAAGCTGCTGGCCAATGCTTCCTGTATACAACAGCAGTCACTGTGTGTGCTCTTCTTACCTAATAGTTCTTTATTTCTTGCTTCTTTTATTCTGTGTCCTCCCACACATTAAAAAAAACAAGGTCTTAACCTGTTTTGTTTAATATTTTATCCTTACTGTCAAAAATAGTGCCTGCCTACAGTAAACAATCAATCAATAGTTGCTGATTAAACAAGCAAATTGCATCTGAGTCTATGCAATTCCAGTGCCTAGGTTCTTAATTAGTGTATTCTGCCTGTGAAACAGAATGATGAAACGATGTAAGGACATCACTGCATTTTCTAACCCCAAGAGACCATTAGTGAGCAGGTTATCAGTGTCTGTCGTTAGGTTTTTATAGCTGAAGATATGAGGAAAGGTGAACGGGTCCCTATTTTGGAGCCACACTCCCGGGTTTGACGGAGAATAACACCCAGCTATTGGCATCATTGCTTAAGCCAGACTTCAGGGATAAAAACACAGAAGTAAAATATGAAATTTGGGGGGCAAAAACCTATATTTATTTACAAACTAGTTTAATTTAAACCAAAGAACAAAGAGATTTCTTGCTATTACTCCAGACTTGTTGGTTGCCATATATCATTATTACTCTTGAGATCTTCCTATTATTTCAAAATTGTGAGCTATATGAAGTTCAAATTAGAAAGGGGATTTGAGTCTCTGAATTTCCCAGATGAATTTCTTTTAACCTGAATAATTTGTGTGTGCTCTCTCTGGATTTTGGTTCAGTAATTTTAATGCTATTTATGAAATGATCAGGTTACAGCACTAAGTTAATAAGTAAAGACCGCAGTAGTGTTACAACAACAGGGCTTTGGTGGCATCCCAAAGAAATCAAAAGCAAAGGTAATAATGTTTGCTTAGATTCAAACTATGTAGCTGTTTGGAGTGAGTTTGTTCTGTAGTCCTTGTCTAAATTCATTCCAGGAATGTCCTTTTTCATGTTTCTGGATGGTACCTTACAATCATAATTAGTTATGTTCTGCTCTGCAATTGCTGTCATAGAGCTTCCTTCCAGCTGCTACCTTACAGATAAGTTTGTTTAGAGGTTGATTCCATAGCAAAAAGATTCATGAAATCATCTATATTCATTTTGCCAAGTTATGTAGACCTTGAAAGATACATGTATGGGAAAAACATTAATAAATAAACAAAACGTAACTCAGTAACATTTTGAGAAACTTAAAGTATGCAACCTATTAATAAAACAAAAACCTAGCCCACAGATATTCCTAATGCTAACCATTTTCTTCACATTGAAAGCCAAACAAGACATCTTGTTTCCCATAAAAAAAAAATGCCTATTACTGGGGACTTATTTACTAAAACTTACTAAAATTACTTTTGATTCTCATTGCATACATACAATAGCAATCATTCTGCCAATTCTTATATTAAAAATTTAGAGAATTGGCCGATAACCCTGGTTTGCCTGACTAGAAGGCATATGCAGTAATCTTAACATTCAGTTAAAATGCAGAGGAAGTAGCTTGTGGTTAGGGAAATATCTGGTCTTTGATAATAAGGTCTGCTTCTAAGTCACTAGAAATACTGCTAATGATTGCCTATGATGATGATGAGCTTTATGTCTAACATTTGTATTTCTTTTCGGAAAATGAATAGGTATGTATTCTCTTGTTATCCTTGTTAAGCTATATTTTAGCATATGTCTTTCCTTTCCTAGTCACAGAAATAAAGAATTCTTTCATGAAGAAGTAAACAACAACTATATCTAATAATTTGGAGAAGGGAATGTGGATACCCATTCATAACACAGCCAGTTCTTCCATTCATCATTCATCAGACTATTCAATGCTTACACTGTGAATAGACACTACCAAAAAGGAAATATTGATAATCCAACATAATAGCTTTCATCAGGAGACTCCCATAAGTGAATGTAAGACTTTGAGGTGTCAGGAAAAAATTCATTTCACCATTTAATTAAATATCTACTATTTTGGAAAATAATATGGCTTAGTATAATAAAATTTTCAGTCTTTGGAGCCAGAGAGACCCAAGATTCAATCACTTCCCAATAAGGCTTCAACTGAGAAAATATTTAACTTCTAGGGGTCTCCATAGTCTCATCTACAAAATAGAGATTACAGACCTGGATTGTTATAGTCATTAAATGAGATGATACATATAAAGAATTTAGCACATATCAATGCTATCATTATAATTGAGAGAGTACTTTCAATAAATTCTAGTTAGACTTTCTAAGTTTTAAGGAACAATACAGAAGCACAGGTTTTGTTTGCTTTTGGTTTTGTTTTGGTGACATCTTTAAATTACAAAGTAAGGCAGAAATAGTGCCTATGACTACCGACCTTATTTTGTTTCTTAAAGAAATACTTGACAGAAATAATATGGCCTTAAACATACACTCTCTCTCATTCTCTCTCTCTCTCTATCTCCCTCCCTCTCCTGGGTTGCCCTTCTCTCCCCTCCCCTTTTCCCTTCCTCTTATTCTCCTTCTTTTCTCTTCTTTCTCTTCCTTTCTCATATCATATTTAGAAGATTGAAATTTATTTTAGAAAATTTCAAAAGAAATTAGTAGTAATGTGTTGTTTGACAAAGTAATATGTGTCCACAGAGAAGCACTAGTATTAGCTAGCCTGTAAAGTTGGTAGTAATCCCTTTTTATCTCCCTGCCTGATCTCATATTAACAAGAATAGGCTGGATCAGAACTCTATAACTGCAGAGGTAATTCACAGCCATACATTGTTGCTTAGATCTTTCCTCTGCTTCACAGCCCAGAAATGGCTGTCAGCTGATATTGAAGGACTCTAGATCAATTGAAAACACTCATTTAACCTTGACCTCTCCTTTCTTGGGGAATCTATTATCACACTGTCCCGGAATGCAAGCTCAAATCTTAAGCAGTTTGTCTCCAGAGGATTTGGGGAGGTCATGGCTCTGGGGGAGCCATTCTTTCAGAACCAAAGCTTCTAGTGCTCAGAACTTCTGCTTCATCATTAGGAAGGAGAAACCTTTATAGACCCACAATGAAGTCTATTGGATACTGCCTTTTCTATAGATATCATTAAATATAAACTTTGTCTTTTGGATTTCATTTTGATAATCCTGATTTATATCTTTTTTGCTTTGTAATTATTCATATCAAATATTCAAGCCAATCTCATTGTGCCATGATACATTTTGTTAGAACATGATATAATGAAAAGTGATGTTCCAAAATTCTAAATCAATATTCTGCATCCAGATTTTATCGTTAAAGTTGAATTGGATACTGAGGCTAATTTTTCATTTAAAATGTTAATATACAGGGATGCCGCAATGACTAGTAATGTACTCAGATCAGAAATTTTTTCTGGATATAATATTCTTCCTTAGTATTTATTTATTTACTTATGTATAACAAACATCAATATATAACTAAGATTCATTTTCAGACATACTCTGGTCCTTTATTCACTTTATAAGAGATCTGATAAAGAGATGTTAAAAGAAGCTGCTTAATTATATTTATGGATATTGGGTCAGTGAAGTTAATTTTGTAACACGCTTGTCAGAAAATGGACAAACTATAATCAGTGTTTAAGAGAAATATTGAAAAGAAGAAAGTAGTTTTAAGAAGCTTGCATTATATTTAGATGAATGGTACATCGTGGTTATTAAGTAGAGAAAATTTGTTTTCACACCTACACTGACACCTATATATCAAGTGATTTAACAACCCACATAAAAATCATGGGCTACACAATCACAGTGTGTATTACTCCATTATATTTAGAATTTTTATTATATTATATTTGACATAGAACTAAAAGAACTAATGTAAAACATCCTGCTCAGTTCACTAACACACATATTTTGAGAAAAAGTCATAAGAGAGTCAGTTTTAAAACTATTTTCCCTAATGATGTAAGTGAAAATTACAATATAAATAGACACAATAATGGACAAAGAATCTGAATTTTTAAATTTTTGTTTTGGTTTTTCGAGACAGGGTCTTGCTATGTAGTTCAGGCTAACCTTGAACTCACTTTATATCCCAGGCTGGCCTTGAACTCACTGCAATCCTCCTGCCTCAGTCTCCCAAGTACTGGGCCACCAGGCCCTGCAAGAATCTGGATTTTTTAAAACTCAGGTCTACCATTGAAAATGGATGAGCTGGGGCAAATCATCTAACTCTTCTAAACACCATTTTCTTCCTTTATAAAAAATAAGGATAATCACTTTTACGTTCAATTATATTTTCCTATGTACTTTTAGGTTTTATTATAAGGAAATTGAATTAATGGGTTTTTTTAAAGACTTGGAGCAGGTAAACTGAAGAATGTAGCAGCAATCTCATGACTCCTCCATGCAAGGCACCTACGTCCTCACCTAAATTTGGCCAGCATAGTAGCAGAGTGTAGGAGTCAGGCCAATGTGACAAGCATCCATATCCTTACCAGCTCACCTGAGTCATTACAACTTTTCTTCCTTTTTTTTTCTTTTTTAACCTCTCTCTTTCCTATTTTCTCTCTTATTACATTCTCTATTGAAAGATTTCTTCCACACAAAGGAGAAATATAAAGATAATATATCTCACTGATTAGCACCCCTTCAAAATTAGCAAACTTAAAGTATTTATTGTTCCAGATTTCAAAATATGTCTACACGACAGGATGGTACTGTAAAGATCAATGGAATAGAATTGGGAATCAAAAAATAAAGTCTCATATTTATTCCAGTTGTTTTTTGACAATGGATGCTAAGTCCACCTGTGCTATTATAACAAAATACCTGAGCATAAATTCCCACACTTCTAAAGGCTACGAAGTCCAGGGCCAATAGGTCAGCATTTAGTTAGTGATGAAGCCTGCTCTCTACTTCCAATATGGAGCCTTATCGCTATGTCCTCACATGGCAGAAGAGAACACTTCATCCACACATAACGTAAGGGAGAAGGCAAAAAGGACTAAGCCAGTTCTCTCTACTGAGCCCTGTTAACTTTCCCCCCCAGTACTGGGGATTAAACTTAGGACCTTGTGCTTGCCAGACAGACACAGCACCACTAAGCTACATCCCTACCCCTTTTATAAACTATTTTTTTTAGTCCAACCCTGTTATAAAGTGCTACTCTCATTCACGAGATATAATCCTCTTCCAAAAGCCCCACTCTGAATACTGTCACACTAGGGATTAAGTTTCAACATGAACTTTCGAGAGACATGAACCTTCAAACCATAGAAGATGCCACGACAATGTATAGGGCAAAGAATAGTCTTTTAACAAATGGTGCTGGAATAACTGAATATTACATGCAAAAGAATAAGGCAAGGTCCTATATTGTACCCTGTAAGGGAATTAAAATGGATCATTTGGGGCCGGGGATTTAGCTCAGTGGTTTTGCCGCCTGGCGCAAGAGCAAGGACCCAAGTTCAATCCCTGGTACCAAAAACAAAAACAAAAACAAAAAACAAATAAAATGGATCATGAACCTAAGTGTTAGACATAAAAGCTTTAAACTCTTAGAAGAAATCATAGGTGTAAATCTTCATGACCTTTGATTATGTAGTGACTACTTAGGCACTATACCCAAAGTACAAGGAAAGAACATTTTAGAAATAAAGTAGGCCAGATATGTTGGTGCATGCCTGTAGTCCCAAAACTCAGAAGACTGAGGCAGGAAGATTAAGAGTTCAGGGCCAGTTTGAAATGCATGGTGAGATCCTGTCTCAAGAAAACAAAAAGAAAAAGAAAATATGAACCGAATCATAAACTAAAATTTTGTGCTTCAAAGGACACCATAAAGGAAATAATAAAGAAGCCTTGAGAATGGCAGAACATATTCACAAAGCATTGAAAAAAGACATGTTTCTTGAATATATGAAAAATACTTTCAATAATAAAATACAAATAATCCAGTTAAAAGTGAGCAAGGGATTTAAATAGATATTTCTCCAAAGCTGATATACAAATGCCTGATAACTACATGAAAAGATGTTCAACATCATTAGCTAAAATGGAAATGCAAATCATAACACAATAAGACTCCACTTCACACCCACTAGGCTGACTATAATTAAAAAGATAGACAGTTTACAAGTGCTAGCAAGGATGTAAAGAAATTACAACCTTTATATACTGCTGGCAGAAATTTAAAATTGTGCAGCCACCATGGAAAAGAGCAGGGATCAAAATATTAAACATTGAATTACCATTTAGCCCAATAATTCCAATCTTAGGTACATACCCAAGAAAAGTGCAAGCATATGTTCTCACAAGGGCTTGCACACTAATGTTCATGGTAGCACTAATCATAATAACCCAAAAGGTGGAAAAAATCCAAATGACCTTAAACTGGTGAATGTATATCCAGAAATGTGATATTTCACACAATATATTATCAGTCATAAAAAACAGTAAGCTTAGGGCTAAGGATACATACTGCAACACAGATGCATCTCTATAAAATTACGCTAAATGAAACAACTCAAATACAAAATATCATAACAAAATCTATAAGGATAGCCTTTTGTTTGTCAGAGACTGTGGCAGGGGTGGGGAAAATGTCTGCTAATGAACACGAGTTTCCCTTGTGTGGTGAAGAAAATGTTCCAAAATTAAATACAAGGGATGATTGAACATCTTTGTGTTTATATTTTTAAAAATCGAGTTGTACATTTTATAAGTATGTAAATTATACCTCAAAAAAGTTTTTATATTAAAAAAATTCATGAACACAAATAACATCTCCTGTCATAGTTCTTTATAAAACCACTATATTTCTCAACATTGCCCACCTAGGAAAGACATGGGAAAGCAACATTGACGCAGAGTTTTTATTTTTTTTATTATTTTTCCCCCATTAACTTTATTGGTATATTTTAGGTATAAAATACAGTTACATCCATCATTGGGATCTTGTACCTTTACATGAGTATCTTGGTTCTTACTTTTTTCCCCTTCCCCTGCCCTCCCTTCACCCCCTCC
>NW_004624802.1:8250818-8277138 GCF_000247695.1 Heterocephalus glaber | reverse complement strand
GATACTCTTAAGTGAAATAAATAGAACACACATGTGTAAATATGAATAGTTTCTCTAATGTGAGAAACTGAAAGGGTAAATAAGGACTAAAAGGTATAATAGATAATGTGAAATAGGAATAAAAGGGGGAAAGGGGAAGTGGGGAGGTATGGGAAAGGAAGAAGGGAATGGAATTAATATGAGAAAAAGGAAAAATGGAAACAAAGTCTTTGTAAATAGGGAGGGATTGAGGCATTAAAGGGAGGGCAGGGGAATGGGGAAAAATTAAGAAACAAGACAGACTGTGTAAAAGTGCAAATTTCCAATGATGAATGTCATTATATTGTGTACCTAAAATGTACCAATAAAATCCTTTTTTTAAAAAAAGAATATGCACTGAGATGGAAAATCTCCGGCAGCCCACAGGGCAAAAGTCACAGTGTATTCTATCAAAAATTCAAATCATGCAAAGAAGCATGAATATATGATCCATAATAGTGAGAAAAATTTAGAATTTCAAACAGATCCAGTATAATACAAATGTATTAACATTAGAATTGAAGGATGAAGACATCAAAACAACTATGAAAGTTGTATATGTACACAAATTAGACACAAGAAAAATATTAAAAATCCAAATGGATTTTTAATGCATATGATAACTAAAATGCATGATATAAAAAATTTAAAAGTCCTGGCTAGGTATAAGAGCAGATTAGACATTGGCAGCGAAATATTATTGTAGACACTAGTAAAGCAAAACACAGGGAACACAAATGATAAATACTAAAACAAATCTGTGAGATGTAGGACAACTTTAAATGACTTCATGTAGTTGGATTCCCCTTCAAAAAAGGAAAGTGAAAAAAATATGAAGAAACAAAAAAATGAGAATTTACAAAATCTTACAAAACTACAAACTCACAAATCCAAGAAGCTTACCAAAGACAAAGCACAAAAAACCAAGAAAAGTAGTCCAAGGTACAAAATCAAATCACTCAAATTTTGTGATAAAGAGAAAAGTAACCAGGGAAAACCATATAACCATGCCATATGAATTAAATAATCACATTGTATATATGTTCCCTTTTGAGCTTGGCTTCTCTTATGCAGTATGAGAGAGTTTACATTCAGCTATGTTACTTCTTTTTTGTTGTATACTGTATATCCTACTGTATGAATTTCATACTTTATCTGTACACCAATTAAACATTTGAGTTGTTTCTAGTTTTAAGTGATTATGACTAAATCTGCTATTAAAATCATGTTATAATGAAGTATTTCTTTATGAGTAACCTTTTCATTAAAGATTTTCTCTTTAATGTTTTCTTACTCAGATTAAAACATCAAATCAATTTTGACCATAAAATGTTATTCTCACTATTCTTCTTGTACTTCTCAAAACATATTCTTCTTGCTTTGAGGGTTTGCATTGAGAAGTCTGCTGTGATTCTGGAAATCTGTTTGTATCTGTTTTATGGATTCCATTTGTTTCCTATGTTGGGATTCCATCATGTTCCTCAGATCCTCTATTTTTTTGTCTGTGTCCTCTCTAGATTTATTAATCATGTCTTGTACCATGAGAAAAATCTTTGCTGTTATATGGGTAATTATTTCTGATTTCATTTTTCCCAGATCCTCTTTTGTTGCGAGTTCAGAGAGTGCAGGTGTTTGAGTATCAGATTGTTCCATCTCATTTCCCTTTGGGGTTGCTGTAGGTGATCTGGAAGTATGTTTTTGAGGCTTGTTTATGTGTCTTCTCATTTCCACAGGGGGGCAGTGTGCTTCTGGCACCCCAGCAGCTCACCTTCTCTGCTCTAGGAGCCTGGGATGGCAGTGGGGGAGTTCCCTTCCAGGTGCTGGGACTGGCTCAGCTTCTCTGCCCTAGGAGCCTGGGATGGTGGGGGGGGGGTTCCTTCCAGGTGCTGGGACTGGCTCAGCTTCCCTGCCCTAGGAGCCTGGCATGGTGGCAAGGAGCTTCTTCCTTCCAGATGCTGGGACTGCTCAGCTTTTCTGCGCTAGGAGCCTGAGATGGCGGCAGGGGAGCTCCCTTCCAGGTTCTTGGACCAGCTCATCTTCTCTGCCCTAGGAGCCTGGGATGGTGGCCGCAGAGTTTTTAATGAAATAAAACAAGCACTTCTTTTAAGATTTTAATAACTGACAAGTTCCATCTATATTTCCTATTATTACAACTTTCTTAAATTTGCTATTTGGCCTGCAATGTAAACAGAAGTCAACAGCACTAATATTCTCCCTGAACCTATCATCAGATTCTGCTGAATTTTAGTTAAATTCATAAAGCCAGTTTTATTTTCCTGTTTTTTCAGGTGGTATTAATTTTAGGCAGTAATGCTTCCAACAAATATAATTCACCTCCCAATCAATCAGTTTATCACGCTATCTGTTGATATTTCAGAATAATGCCATTGATTTCCAAGTCAAGCTACTAAAATATTTAAAACTAATTTCTGTTTGTGCTCTATTTTATCAGAAGATTAGTTACAGTTTACTTAGGAGAAAATGCAAAATACACTGCCTTATGTACTCTATTACTATCATAATTATTTTTTCTTTTAATTCTACATTAAAAATTCAAGTAATTGTGATTCTTAAGAGAAAGTGATATTAATTTCATACTCTATCAGATAAGACAGAGAAACTCAGATTAAGTGAAAAAGAATTATATTCTTCTCCCACACAAAAGATCACCATGACTTGTGCCAGGGTCCTACACAACACACTTGTGTTTTCCTGCGTTCCATCTGTGCCCGGCCCTCACCATCTGGATGCAAGGTGGATGCTAGAACCCCAGCTATCACCTTTCTCTTCCCATTCTGTGCCTAATGATGGAAAAAGGGATAAGAAATCTCACAGAAGTTACAAAAACACTTACATATCACTTTTCAACATTTAATTACTTGATCACATTTAGCTTCAATGTTTAAGTGTATGCCACCATACACGCTCCTCAGGAAAACATACAAAATAGGAATTTTTATTACTAAAAACAAGACAAAAGGTACTGAAGTAAACTAGAAGTCTATATCATGTGTGTGCTCTGTTCTTTACTGTTGTTCTTACAATAGTCTTTCAAGTACTCTGCTTGGACACTCAAATTTATGCCCAAAAAGTATATATATATATATATGTGTGTGTGTGTGTGTGTGTGTGTGTGTGTGTATATACATACACATATATATAATGATTATATATGGATATGCTAAATTTTATATATATATATATATATGGAGATGCTAAATGTGAGATAGCTTATCTTAAATTCTGTTACATAACAAGTTCTATGTGAAATGAAAGTGGTTTTTACCTGAAGTTAGTTTCACAGCACTGAAATGTTTAACTATCTTTCATTTGCCCACAATTTTGCACATATTTATAATTCCAAAAGTGAAAATGAAGAGCAAATTGTATTGAAATTACTGCCTTCTTCTATAAATAACCATTGAAAATAATTTTCCTGGTTACATATGAACAAGATTAATAATGTCCTCACATTTTAAAATTAAAATTTTTTCTTTTTCTTTTTTTTCAATGGGGGGCTACTGGGGACTGAATTCAAGGGTTTCACACCAATCTATGGCTCCAGCCCTTTTTAAAACATGTTTATTTATGTATTTATTTACTTTAGCGTAAGACAGCCTCACAAAATAACCCAGGCTGGGATCAAACATGCCATCCTCCTGCTTTACCACCTAAGAAAGCTGGAATTATGGACATGCACCACTACACCTGTTTGAAAAATTACATTTTAAATGAAAATATTATATCTACCCATTTAAAATCAAGAATTATCAATATATTAAAAGAAATAAAATTATTAATTTTTTAAAAAATTAATTGAAAAATTGTCTTTTTCCTTCCCCTCTTCTGTTACCCAGAGACAACCACTTTACCACTTTCAAGTCTTTCAACAGTTTCTTTTGCTATTTAATTGCCATGTCTCCAAATAAAATATTTATACTTTTTCTTCTTAATTATTCATTTTATCTCATCATCTATTGTCCTCTTATGGCAGTAGAGATGATATATCTGAATTATACTTTCTCCAATTTTTCTTTCCTGATTCTCTCAAAATATTTCTTTCATTTGATTTTTTTCTTTTGGTAAAAGTAATAGGATTTATTTTCAAAAATGCTTAATCTGTTTTCTCCTGTGTCTCTCCTTTTTTGAAGGAGTAGGTATTGCATCTGGAGACTGAAGGCAGTCCTGGAGAAAAGAAAAACAAAAAAGACCTCAGCCATTTTTCTTAAGGATATCAACTTTATGGATGAAGCCTCTCTCATTATGAAGGGTAAACTACTTTGCCGAGAAACTATTAATTGAAATATTAATCACATCTTAAAAGCACTTTCACAGCAACATCTAGTTTGGTATTTAACAAAAACAGCTGGGCACCATTGCCTAGCCAAGTCTTCATATAAAATTAACTATCACAGAGTGTATGTACAGGAAAAGAATCTGTGAAGATATATTCTCATTTTTTAACAATGTATTTCCAAAAAATAAAGATATTCTTTTAAATAACCATAGCAGTTATCAAATCAGTACAAGAAATACCTTTCCATTTGCTCAAGCCTACTTTTCAGGGTTTTTTTGAAGGTAGTTTGCCACAGAGTAATTTTGAGCGTAGAATGACAATACCTAGATGGATTTTAGAAAGTTTATATTCAGGTTATACACGAGAATTAATGTTATATTTTTCTGTAAACCATTGAGATGAGGAGTACATGACCTAAGGAACCAATATTTAGAAGGTTATGCTAAATGGTTTTAAAAATTTATTACATTGATGTTTCTGGGAAGGCAGGTGATTTGATAACTACCCAGATTTCTGATTGGGCCACTTTGCTGCACAGTGGTGTCAAGCGATAAGGTAGGAAACAGGCAAAGAATAGAATGGAAGGAAGAAAAAAACATTTAAAGTTCATTTCTTGCGTGTTCAGCTTCAAATGCCTATGAGACTATGTGTGTCATAATTGCTAATGTTATGTATCAATTTAACTGGACTACATGATGGTCAGATATCTGGGTAAACATTATTATTATAATAAACATTATTGTTATTATTTCTGAGTGTATGTGTTTCTGGAAAAAAATCTGTAAATAGTGTGCGGGCGTGTGTGTGTGTGTGTGTGTGTGTGTATTTGGCCCTCTTTTTCTGGACAGCCCTGTCTAGCACAGAGACACCTGGACTATCCCAGCTCAAGGCTCCCTTGGTGCCGCCCCAGGCTTCTGTGATGACCTAGCTGTCCTTGTAGGTATTAGCATGGCTCATTCCTCCTCATTACTTAGCTTTCAGCCCAAATAACATCACTTCAGATAGGATTTTCCTGACCACCTTGAAGGAAAAGACCCAGTCATTCTCTACTCAAACCTTGTGCTTCCCCTGAAGAGTTTAATTTTATCTAACCTTATTATAAATATGCTTATTGTCTAAGGAAGGAAACTTTATTCTGAGACAATGATATGACCTTTTAACCATTTTAGAGAGAGCTACAAATTGGCCTCTTTACAGAGGTGTTTTTCCCAATTACTATTTCCATTAACAGTGTATAAGAATGTATATTTCTCCCATATTTTGTCAAAAAGAGCTTAAAACATTTTAATCTTTATCAATCTGATATTTTAAAAATGTAGTTTCAATTTTAATTATGAAGGAGATGTTTCAAAACCTATCTAAAGGACTCTTTCATAAATTGTTCATCCATGTCCTTTCCTTATTTTTCTAATTGAAGGTATAATACACTATTCACAATCCATTATGTGTCTGTAGTGTCACTCATTGGAATATTGCATTTATTTATACAAAACAGTGATCAACTTTTGGCCTTTCTTTCTGGTCTTTAATGCTTTTTAATACCTTATTGAGATACTCTGGTGATTTTTAATGTGAGATTTGCTATGACTAAAAGTCTAAATTTTATAGGCCTGTACATTAATTTGCTACTCACTCTCAGCCTTTGCTTATCACCATTACTTAAAGTCAGAATTTAGCACTTTTCTTTGTCTCTTCCTTTAATGATCACAGTTTTAGAAACACATAGGCTATAATCCTCATGTCTTTGCAAATCTGAATAGTTTTATATTGTTTTTACCTTTGAATTGCAATAGAGCTGAGTAGAAGTCTTCATTTACAGATTATTTTGTGTTCTGGTTGCAATGAATTTTGTGGGTGTATCTAGGTTCAGTCTGATTTTTCCATGGCCTTGTTGGTAAGTTTTCTTAAATTAGAATTCCTTCACCAAACTTCAGAGCAGTGTTGGTTTTTTCCCAAGTGGACACTTTATCTATGTCTCTGTGCACTTTATCATTCATGCATTTGACAAATGTCTACTAAGTGGTTTCCTTCTAATCAGCCATTGTTCCAGGCACTCAGAATCTACATGGACAATACGTTCACTCTCACGGAGAGCACAGTCAAGTTTATGGATACAGCACATTCTTTATAAGTCAATCTTTAAAACTTGACAGTTACTTTTTTTCAAGACAAAAAAATGGCAAGCTTTTAGCTACAAGTAACAGAAAACCATGATTCATGAGATGTGTTTAAAGTAACAAAATGAGTTGTTCACCTAGTCTTGTGACAAATATTTAGTACCAACAATGCATCAGCTACTGTTCTAGGCTTTAGTGGGAGGACTATAGCTTTGCTTCATAGAGCTTTTGTTTATTGAGGAGAGAGAAAATAATATTATGTAACACTGGGCTCAGTAGAGGGTAAGTGATCCAGAGTTAATTGAGTTGTCAAAAATGCCCTCGGTTTGCTTTATCTGTTATAATCTTTGGTATTGACTTCATATTGCAATAGGTAGCAAGGTGGATACAGAAGTTCCTGATACCTCTTCTTCCAGAGAAAGAAGGCAAACCATTTCTTATCATTGCTTTCATTTGAGATTCCAACCCCTCAGCTGGCTTTTCCTTACTTTGAGTCTATAATATTTGGGTCCCATTCTAATTTCTGAACTAATTACTGGCAAGAGAAAAAAGGAATTGTCACAAATGGCTCAGGAAAATAATCTGGGATGGAATCAATGGCCAAGTCAACTACAATATCATTTTTGTAATTGTGAATAATATGAAGATTTTAAAGGTAAAGAGCCTTTGCTTTTTCAGTAGATGTCTTTTAAAATTTCACATTTTCTCTAAGAAGTCCCTAGACAGATAAAAGGGATTCAGGGTGTTTTATTGCTCTGTTTTATTCCTGATAAGCTGTATCAAATAGGTCTCTTTGGAAAGCTTATTTGTGTCTTATTACAATCTTCCAGGATATATTTTTTCCCAATTTCAATTAACTTGAAAGCAATCTAAGCATAAATTTATTAGAATATGAAGTCATACATTCCACTAATTTTGTAATATATTTCAAATATTAGAGTAATGTGAAAAATACATTCATAGGAGGAAAGTCATTTAATTTCTAACATGTAGACCAAAAGGCAAGTTAATTAAATCCAGTCTGAGACACCTAAAACATAGTTGTTTTATAGTGGGAATGAGTAAGTTTTCTGTATTTGTTGCTAAGATCACATCATATCTTCTTTTGTTTTTTAGACTCATCTATTGAAATGGTCAAAAACTTTTTTTTTGCCTGTGCTCATTTTTGATAAATTTTGCAATTAGTTTCTAGCAAATATATTCATTACTAACGGTAATATTTTTAGATATCCTTACCTTGGTCACATGTAAATAATGCTATGCTGTTGTTCATCTGGGAGTGGGTACAAAGAAAAAGCACTAGTTATGCTATCTCAAAACAAATTCCCACTCTTTAAAAGATCTTATCTAGTAAAGTTATTTAATATGTCTTAGCTATCACTTACATTTATTTCTAGAATTTAAGTTTATAAAACATGCTGGTAGGCTTCTCTTTGAGTAACATGCACATTTAAGATTTGAGCAAAGTATATTTCTAAGTTTCACTTGGCAATTATCTGACTTTTGATTACCATGTTGAGTGCAAAATAGAAAACATGCAAATTCTAAGAATTGTGTCACATACGTATTGTTTCCAAAACTCAGTAAACAAATTGAAAAAGAAGATGAATATTCTGTAAGACAAAATGTCTTAAAGCCAGTAAAATATAGCTATCTTTGTTATCATCTTTCATGTATCACATATGAGCTATGAATATTATGAGAATACAATGTTAATATGGTATTAATATTATCAGAAATTTCATATCCAAGTGCTATGTACTACCAAGTAGTCATCTTGAAAGACAGTATCCCTATTTCAATGATGCTCTTCTTTTCCATATTACTATTTGGAATGCCTCTCTTCAGAGTCCTAATCTCTTGTATAATATAGCAGTCAGTCTCATCACTTTAATGTTATACCTTTTTATTTCTTCTGTCAAAATATTACTCACCAGTTTAATCACCACATAAGCATTTGATTTGTATCCAAGTGATGTTCACTCATTCAGAAAATAAGTAGAGGAAGTACATCATCAAAAGAGAGAAGTTAGCTAATCTTGGTAATTATTTTGAAAAGAAATGAATCATTTGTAACAAATAATGTTGAAAGTTATGGGGGAAAGTCTCAGTCTCAAATAGTTAAAGACTGTAATTTTTTAATAAATTCAACATGTAAGAAAACAATTACATCATCGCTTATATTAAATATATGCATATTGTTTGTAAGAGCATACATTATGCGGATAAAGTGAGTTAGGTGGTTTTTGAAGGAAATACTGAATATATCTGACAGGAACAGTACATCTGTACCACTACTTGTTGATGCTTTATTAGATAGTCTCATGGTCTCTCCAAGAGTTCAAATCTTTCTTTATGTATTTAATTCTTTCCTCTTCTTTTTTTGGCACTTGTTTTTATTTGTAGGAGGGATAGTTGGGGAGCTAAGCATCACTTTATGATAACACATTTTTAATTTTGTTTCTTAAGAGATGTAAAATAGAACAATTTTAATCTCAGTTTGGTTAAATCCCCAAGTCAGAATTTCTAACTACTTCAAAATAAATGACTAAACAGGGCTTATTAAAAAGCATCTGGAAGATAACTAGGTATTGAACTTTTGTTCTTCACTCTCCGAGTATTTAAAGTGAAGAAACTGAAACATTGAAGATTAGGATTTATCCAGAGGAAGTTATCTACAGGTGGTAATATTTATGCTATCCTTATTAGAACATGGTGGGGCATGTGAGTCCCATTTTTAACCTAGGAAACTATGCATCGAGAAACAGCTATCTTCTGGATCTTGAGCAATAGATACTTACTGGCATTGGATTCAAATTTGAGAATTCTAAAAGACTAATTTCTAGCTCCTCTGTCTGTGGGGGAAATGCCAAAAATGGCCTGCATTCCCACATACAGGATACAAGACTACTTCCTTCGGAATATACGAGGGCACTTCAGCAAGCAAGGATGTCTAAGGCTATGTTGCATTCTGCCCAAGAGGGCCACATGGAAGTATGAGGAAAGCAGTAGAGAGTTTTAGGTATGTGCGATTGGGTTCCTCTGGCTTGAAGAGACATAAATTACTGGACGTAACCAAAAAATTCATTTTAAGGAGCCTTCCAGGAGATTCTCAGTGGTGCAGGGTCTCCAGAAAACCCTCAAATCAGTCCCTGAGAGAAGGTGTCAGTTTCACACCATTGCCAGGCCCAGAAAGCATAAGGCCAGCTCACAATCTTACACACTCTCATGCAAGTGAGAATGTACCTGATACTCCCCCCTTCCTGTGCCCTCAGAGAAACCACAAGGGTGGAGGATGAGAATTATAGGCAGGAAAGTAACAATAAAGACCACTGCGTCCCTCATTTGCATTGATATTAGTTCACCTGACACAGGAATGTACTAAAAGTGACCACAACTTTAAAAGAGACAGATCAAATCCAGAAGTTATTTCTAGAAGAAAACAATAATCTTTGAGTTGAAATCAGTGGCATTAGTGGTTAATAGGTAGCCAAAATAGAAAAAGCAAGAAGATAACATGAACAAATGCCTACTTTGTTCCAGCTCTGTGCCAAATTGTGTATATATATATATTCTGTGTATATATTCTGTGTGTATATATTCTGTGCATATATTCTGTGTGTATATATTCTGTGTATATATATTCTGTGTGTATATATTCTGTGTGTATATATTCTGTGTATGTATTCTGTGTGTATATAGTCTGTGTATATATTCTGTGTGTATATATTCTGTGTATATGTATTCTGTATATATATATTCTGTGTGTATATATTCTGTGTATGTATTCTGTGTGTATATATTCTGTGTATATATATTCTGTGTATATATTCTCTGTGTATATATTCTGTGTATATGTATTCTGTGTATATATATTCTGTGTATATATATTCTGATACTCCTGATAATTTTAAGAAAAGGTGTTATGAGGCTGTGAGTGTATCACAATGGTGAAGTGCTTGCCTAGCATGTATGAGACTCTGAGTTCAATCTCCATCACTAAAATAAAGAAGGATCAAAGATCTTATAATGCCAATTTTCATTGATGAAATCAAGCAACAGAAAAGTTAAGTAAAGCCTTTAGAGGCCAAATATCTATTTTAGTGATAGAGACAAAGTTCAGGACAAATGAATTGAACCCTTTCTTCTTTATACCCTATCAGGAAATCTGAAGCCATTTACATGGGAAGTCTTATAACCTTTGTTATTTTCTGTATTCTTACTCATTGTCCTTGTACTATATACACATTCTATACAATCAGACTTCTATTTCTTTCACCTCCCCTTGGATTTATCTGAAGATGCAGTCTATCATTCCAGTCCATTCCTTTTAATATTAAATATTAAACATTAAAAAGGCAGAAAAAAACATAAACAGTACATAAAGCCAAACAAAGGTCAACCCTCACAATACCTCTCTGGCCCTATATTTTCCATGACTGACAGTCTTCTAGACACACTGACCCTTAGCTATCAGCAAGTCTGGCACAGGGCCCCTTCAGAGCCCTTGTCCTGAGAGCCTTCCTCTCTTTCTCCAAATGTTGGCACAGCCAGTTCTCTCTTCTTGTTTTGAAGAAGGTGATATCATCTTGACTTGATATCACCTGCTCCTTCAGAACCCTACTCATCATCCTACTTACAACCTTCTCCATAAGTCAATACCTTTGATTCTTCTTGCCTTGTCTTATGTTTTTGTTTTATCCTTCCCATAACACTTATCCCTGTGGGTTTGTCATTGTTCTTCCTCAAGCATCTAAGACCATGTAGAACACTGTATACATATACCATAAACTTATTGCATGAGTGAATTACTAAATACTTACTTTTCATCCCTACCAAACTTCTCACATACTATGTTGACTTCCTGACACCTTGCTTTTTGGTTTTGTCTCTGTTTTACTTGCTGGTGTTCATTCACTAGTCATCCTGAAACAGCCCTTTCTAAAGCTCCCTCTGTGACCCATCAGACCTGTCTGGGTTTCAACTGCACATTCCCTGGACTTTTCACACCCTAATCCTGACTAAGACTAGCCTCCATTCTGATAATCTTTGTCAAAGTCAAGTGGCATTTTAAAAATCTTATTTTGATAGCATTTATGTTGCCAACATATTTTCGACTTTATTAATTATACCATTGATTTTTTTTTTTCTGGTACTGGGGATGAAACTTGGGTCCTTGCGCTTGTGCAGCAGGCGGCAAAACCACTGAGCTAAATCCCCGGCCCTATACCATTGATTTTAATACAAATATACATATATAAACTTCAACAAAAATGCTGTGTTTCATCACAGTGAATTTTGATATATGGGTAAACTATAGTGTGTACTATGTAGGCTCTTTTTCAGATTTTGTATATTGATTTCTGATTCAACTTTGTAATTATAGTATAGATATGAGCAAGCATTTCCATGTAATATATCGTAGCTGATTTTGCATGAAACTTGGAAAGAAATATGTGACTGAGATTGGCATAAAATAAATTTAACATTGTCTATGGCTGTGAAATTCATAATTCTTAACACTACAATGAAAGATACCTGGAGAAAATTATCTATTCAGGGCTGTTCCCCTGTGGATCCATTTAGTGAAACTTTACTTGGAAGAATCTGTAAAAATGCTAATAAACCACAATACTCACCAGTTCAGGTCTAGCTCTGTATTTGTTTCTGGCTTTGAGATAACTTTGAATAGGCAATATAGTGTCACCATGGGTAATGAATGATGCATGCATGAAATAGTGACCTTAAAACAGCACATTTCTCTTAAAGGAATCAATTTACGCAACAGTGCTGCTTAAATTTTACAACTAATTATGTATCATGTCTTTCCTACATAAATGATAGAAAAATCTATTTTAATCGACATTAATGTCTATGACATTGTAATTTTGTAGTTTTGATTAACAAAGATAAACTAGATATGAGATATAGCTTTAAGAAAACACATACACATTAAGGAGCGATACAGCAAGAACAGAGGGAAAACGCACTTTGCTTGAAAAGTTCAATGTTTTGGGAAAAAATACAGGAAATCTCAGTAGTGTTCTGGGGGCATAATATGACTAAAAATCTTGGCAGATTCACCAGTTGTGGATACATTGAGAGAATACTGCTGTAAATTAGAAGACACTCCAGTACTTCTCAAGTTTAAGGATATTATTACAGTACAGATCTTCAAATATTTTCTTTAGTTTCAATCTTCCAGAATCATAATTTGATTCACTATTATTAATTTTTGCTTAACCATACTAATTTAGTGATTCCTGGTGGCAACATAATGGAGGTGGGTAAAATGTGGACAGATTTAAATTCACACCATGGACTTAGTATTCTTTATAAATAGCCTCAACTTTCTCACCAAAAGAAAATAACATCAAAAACACTCGATCCCTGAATGAACCCAAAAATCTACATTCTTTTATCTGAATTCACACAGAATCTTGTGTGAATCACACAACTAGGCAAACTGGTATCACTATAAATATTTTCTCACAAAACTCAATTGGATGCTTACAATCACATGGAAATCTCACATTTTAAACTTCCACATTAACCATAGCAACTGTTTTATACATTCTTAAATCTCCCCTTAACTACTTCCCTATGACCATTCCTGCACCCTTCATTTGATGGCTTTGTTTTATACATCCTATAGGGAAGACTAATCATACAGAAAGAGACCCACTTTCCTACCAGTAAATCTGCAGCTCTGAACAGGCTCTGGGTCAAATCTCATTTCATCACTTACTAACTATGGGAGCTGGGTGAATTACATGTACTTTTTTTTCATTAAGTTTATTGGAAAATTTTAGATATACATAATGATCACATTCATCATTGGGAATTTGTGCCTGTACATGATATATCTTGGTTTTTCTTTTTCCCCATTCCCCTCCCCTCCCTTCCAACCCTCCACTCCTCCGTATTTACAAAAAACTTTGTTTGCATTTTTTCCTTTTTTCTCATATTTTTTCTTTCCCTTCTCCCCCCTCACTTCCCCTTCATCTTTGGAGCTTTTCTTCCTATTTCACATTATCTGTTATACACATTATCTTCTTACTGTTTCACATTATCTGTTTTGGTGCTCATTTACACTTTCAGTTTCTCACACCAGAGAAACTATTTGGTATTTACACATATGTGTCCTATTTATTTCACTTGAGAGTATGGCCTCAATGTCCATTCATTTAGCTATAAATATCTCTAGTTTATCATTCTTTATGGCTGAGTAGTACTCCATTTTATTAAAAAAAATGTACTTTTTGT
The DNA here is from genome assembly GCF_000247695.1 of Heterocephalus glaber. The sequence continues at coordinate 8,263,440 of NW_004624802.1, read as the reverse complement.
GCCCCTCTATAAAATAGTGATAATAATATTAGTCTTACAAAGTTATTGGGAATGCTATGATACTACATTAATTTAATCAATGTATTATTTTTATAAAATTAACATATATAACAGAAACTAGCACACAGTAAAAAATTAATGTTAGCTATCATCAGCAGCATTATCATTATCATTCATTATTCTCTCATGTTAGAAAAAGTATCTCTTCTTTTACCAAAGGTCCTCTACCTGTCCTTATCCTCTCAAAAATGTTTATCCTTCATTGTTGTTCTTCCTGATGATCAATCATTCTCACTTATGCCTTTCCCACTATTATACGAATAGGTGCCACTATATTTTGTCTCTAAAAAGTAGCCTTTCCTGACTCTTAGTCTCCCGTTTTGACCCTATTCTCTACTTCCTTTTTTTCTGGTAAGAGTCTCGAGGGTAGAATAGACCAGAAAACTGCCCAAATCTTTTAGCCACACGGAGAGCACTTTAATCATCTCAGAGCGCTCTCTGAGACTCTTAACAGATTTGATCATCCCATTCTTGAAGCCATCTTTTCCTTGGTATCCATGATAACATCAATCTACTGCTTTTCTTTCTGTCTTTTCTGCTCAGTCTCATTTCCTCACTTCTTTCTTATATAACATCTTGAGCTTCCTTATTTTCTTATTCTGTACCAGCTCCATAGGAAAACACCATTATTGCCATGGATTAAAATAAAAATCTAAGTAATGTGTTCTCTCATTAATAAAGGTGATATACTAATACCTACCCCCATAAGACCGTGCTTAAGAATACAGTAGATAATATGTGTAAAGCATCAACAATATAAATATTCTATCGATGTAAATTCCCAGTTCCTAAATATTCAAGATACCGTAGCTAGCCCAATTTTCCAATATTTTCATACAAAATTGTATTCATTCCCAGGCTTAAGCTACACTGTTATTTTAGACTGCAAATAAACCTGAGATTTGTGTCAAATCTCTGTCTTTAGAAGGCATATAAAGCACCTGGCATTGTTAATCAAAGTATAAATTCCAGGCCTCCACTCACTAAAATCTGGCTCATCAGATCTGGAATGAGACCAGGAGTTTCCATTTTGATGAATCTTACAGAGCAAATCAGGTGCTGTAGTAACTTCACTCAGAAGACCATTGTTTTACAATATCCTGACTTGAAATACAGTAATATTTCCAGCTCCGGTAATGTTTCTGACTCCAAGTGTTTGAGTGAGCCACTCGTAATAAATGAGACTATCTTTCCTGAGAGGGCACATTTATTTCCTTACAAGTTGTGGGTTTATTCAAGCTGCTTTATGAAATAAACTTAATGTTGAACTGAGGAAATATAAGAGCCATTCCTTTCCCAAAGGTACTGTTTATCGGGCCATAATATAAGCTATACATAAATCTTAAGTCATACCAGCACATACTCTTGTATTTGGCAAAATATTTTATCTACCAATCAGAAGAAATGATGTGAGTAATAGCTAAGAGCACATAATACCATGAAACAAAACAAAAATCAGAGAATAATTTTATCTATAATAGTTAAACAGATGAAAAAATGCATGTTTGAAGGAATTGTGGTGGTCAACGAAAAGACTTGTAGTTAGGAGAGTGCAGGAAAATACACCCTGACATGAGCAATGTCAGCCTCCTCGGTGTAACTCTCAATCAGGATCCTCCACCATTTCTGCAACTGCTGTAGGCTTCAGATAATTACTTTCATAAAAATCAATGTGAAAGAAACCAGCATCCTTGTCCTCGGGTAGTTTACATCCCAATACACAAAACAGAGAAAAAAAACTATTAAAAACTGTCTAATTCTATGTCTGCTCATGATATAAATGGTCATAACACATCTTTGTTCCTGCTGTAACCATAAGGGGAAAAAACAATAACCTTACAATATAGGTTTAAAGGAAGTAAATTCCAGGTAGAAATAAGACCTTGCTAAGAGAGCAGAGAATTATGACCGGTGGGGCACTTGGCAAATCTAACACAATGTGGTGCAGTTCATTCTGTCAAACATGCAGAAAAGCTGTAGAAAACATGTAGTCCTGCGAAAGAAAACAGTAAGGCAGTAATGTATTAAGTTTTAGTAACAAACTAGAAGCAGAAAAAGCCCAAAATTCAAAGCTAATTTTTTGGTTCCTTCACTGACTCTTTCTGTGGGGCTTTTACTAAGTGCTACACAGTGCTGACTGCTAAAGTAGAATCAGATAGCAGAGCCTGAGCCAGAAAGCAGAAAGTGACCTCTACCGTGTCTTGACACTTACATCTCAAAGCCCTTCTATTGACCTGTAGTAAGCATAGGTCCAGAGCTCAAAGCATTTTAAATTAGAACAGAAAAGAAACTAAATTTAGAATCCAGCCTCAATATAATACAATTCCTGATTGGTCAGCTCCTCACTGCAGCGACCTAATAGAAAGGATGCATTGAAGAAAAATTCTATTTATTTCAATCCCTGTGATTAAGGTACAAAATGAAAGTTTGGGGAAAATGGTGCCAATAACAGCAGAAATCTTACATAGAACTCATTAGTTAGAATTACCAAAAACATTAAAATAAATATTATAAATATGTTAAAGTAACAATGAAAACCTGGACAAAATTAATGGAAAGGACTACTCAAAACAGAGTTACAGAATGCTAATCCCACAATAGATCTTATAAAATGAAAATGTGCAATATTTAAATAAGTATTTACTACAGAATTTAAGAGCCCAATAAAAATGGCCAAAAATATTGACCAAGCACAAAACAAAATAGCTGAAAAAGTATAATTACAGAAGAGCAACCACTGATAGAACTAATATCCCAACAAAAGATGTACATCTATATCAAAAAATCAATCCAAAAAGACAGAAAAAAGAAAAGTAGAAAAAGAAAATATACTATAAATAGAAAACAAATAATTATGTATCTATTTTAAAGTTAACATTATAATTAATCACACTGGTTGGGCATGGTGGCACACATCTGTAATCCCAACACGCGAGAGGCTGAGGCAGGAGGAATGCCATGAATTTGAGGCCAGCCTGGACTACAGAGTGAGACCCTATTTCAAAAAGTAACAACAACAATTTGAATGGTCTAAACATACCAATTAATAGAGATTGACTTATTTCCAAGTGTTGCCTACAAGATACCCGCTTTAAATACAAAGACACAGCTACAAGTTATGATAGAAACATAGGATGAATGTCTAAATTTAAAAATATACATATTATTACAGTAAAAAACACATTTCCATTAATCCCTTTCAAAATATTAATCCTGGTTTAGAAACACCCTTATTTCATCCTTCTTGCCACTTTCTAAATCAGTTGTGCGGTTGGGACTGCTTCAATGTCCTGAATCTATTCAAAACGTTTACCTTTCATGGTCCTTTTGACTTTGGGGAAGAGGCAGAAGTTGCATGGTGCCAGATCCAGTGAATAATGTGGAGGAGGAAACACAGTAGTTTTTTTATGACTGCCTTTCCTTTGAATGACACTTGGCAGCAGCATACACCACATTTTCATTCATACATCCTAAAGACACAAAAAAGGACTTCCACAACTGCTTCAGAAAGTGGCAAGAATGATGGGATAAGTTTGTTTAAAGCAAAAGGGAGCATTTCAGGGAGGTTATTGGCGATGTATCTTGTACAGTAATAAACTTTTTTATTTAAACATTTGTCGTATATTTTTATTACTCTTTATAGATTAAAAATAAAAGAATGATTTTGCTGCCTGCTGCACAAGCACAAGGACCTGAGTTTGATCCCCAGTACCAAAAATAAAAGAAAATAAAAATAAAAGAATGAAAAATCTATACAATGTTAATTTTAATTTTTAAAAAAACTTGTTTTATCTATATTGATATCAGATAAAGTATATCTCAAAATAATATGTGAATCAGATAATTGAGGCTACAACTCTTCTAAACATGTATACAACCAACATAATATGTAGACCAAAAGCTGACAGAGAAAGCTAATAAAGAAAGCAGATAAAGAAAAAGACATACCCAAATTATAATAAAACATATAACGTTCCTCTCTCAACAGCTGATATAATAGGTAGTCACAGAAATCAAGTATATAAGAAAGTTAAATGCCATTGTCAAACAATTTTATCCACTTGGTATTTGTTGAATGCTCCACCCAAGAGAAGATGAAATGTACATTTGTTGGAAGTGGATTCAGAACATTTACTAAGTAAGAACATTCTATGCCATAAAACAAGATTAATATTAAGTAAATATGGGCCTTTCATAAAATGTTCAAACATATACCTACCATGTGGCACAGCCTTTACACACCCAAGTATGTACTCAATAGAAAGGGAAGAACTGTGCATGAAAGTTCCCAGCCATTTATTTTTTTAATAATCTAGAACTGGAAGCAACACAAATGTCATCAAGTGTATAGATAAATAATTGCAGTATTCCCATAAAATGGAATCTTCTTTCCAAAAAATCTAATGAAGTTTTGACACACAGGAAAACATTAACAAAAATCAAAATAATTACAATAAGGGAAAGAAGCCAGAAGAGCACATAACACATGATTACAATAATAAAAGATCCAAGAAAGTTTGAACTAACTTACAGTGACCGAATGAGATAAGTGGCTACTTAGGGACAAGAAATAAGGGCAAGATGGAAAGAATACAAAAAAATCTAAAGAAGCTTTTGGATGTGATTAACATATTCATTTTCTTTACTGTGACAATAACTTTATGGATGTATGCATATGTCAAAACACTGAAATATACAATTAAAGTACACATATTTTTACCTGTTGATTATAACCTTACTCAATCTTAGAATAAAATAGTAATATTTAGGGTTTCCAGGAAACACCAATGAACAAGTTAAAATATACATATAAGTTCCCAAAAGGTACTGTGGTTAAAAAACATTAGCAACAAAGACTAGGTTCAGTTATTTTTCTAAAATTACTCATCCATTAACTTATCCAGAAGAAACAAAATTATTGACAAGACTTTTTATTGTGATATCTATAAAATATTCATTGGAATAATTCTGACATATAGAACATGATTTCATGATTTAAACTTCTAGTGCCATTAAGTGTAGAGGAGACTTAATTTATTTAATAATTCCCCAGTAAGCTAAAAGAATAAATACATTTGCTAATGTCTCTAACCAAGTCCTAGGTTAGAGAAAGAAACCTATGAACAAAGTTTTCTTTTTCTTTTTATTAACCATTCTAAAAGTCATATCAACCTAATATTCAAATAACTAGATTTACATGTATTAAATGCAGATTAATAAAGCCTATGCTTCTTTTCATGTATTCCTGTGTCAGATTACTTAGTTTTGGAGTTGGATATAAATTTTGAATTTATTATAAATAATTGAACATAGTTTGCTATCCTTAGATTACTAATGTTCTTTAGATCTTTTATTTTCATAAGCTTTGCAACTTTTCTTTGTTTACTTCTCATGGTGCCAAATGCTGAATTCCCTAATGGACAGATAATTAAGGAAGAAACATATCTTCTAACAATAAGTAAAACAGTCCATCTTTCACCTTTAATGTTTTGATTTGAGCTATCAACAAAAATCTAAGGATGATCTAGGATGCTGATTGACACTCTATCACAGAACTTCAAATGTTTTCTTTTTTTTTATTCCTACAAGAAGGAACACTGTAGCAGAGCTGCAGAAGAAGGACATGATGTAATAACAATAGCACAGTGGAAAGGAGGCCTCTGAAATCACTTAGATCACTGTTGCACACAACACTCTTTCATAGAATATAATAACAGTGAACTTAGGCGTACCTGGCATTTACCTAGCACCCAACCTTTTCAAAATACTTCCTTGTACTCTATATCTATAGAGGATCTGAGTTTTGCTAAATTATCAAGTGCTAAGTGTCATTATGGCAACTAAGAGTCAAGGGATTAGACTGAAACAAACAAACTAATTGCAGGTAAGTAATAGGTGTTTAGGATGGATAGATAGATAGATAGATAGATAGACAGATGACAGAAGATAAGGACATGAAAAATTGATTTGCCTACATTATGAATTAGTATATCTTTTTATAGCAAGTGCTAGGTCAAAACAAATTGATTTTTCTATATTATGCTTTAATATTTTATACTTACATGGAGTAGTTATTTCCTTTCCAAAAAATAAAGAGACTCTTCTTGACATTAACCATATTTCACTAACCAAACCAATGTAACACAAACACCTAGCATAATCTAATATTTGCAATTAAACATTAAATCAAAAAAAGATTGTGATGGATTCAAAACTATATTGTTATTTTAAAAATTCATGACATATAATTAATAAATATCTTAGAATCTAAAAATAAACTGAATTGACTTTCAAATAGAATTATAATTTTATTATCATAGATAAGAACAAGCAAAATATTCTTTCACTCAGAAACACAGTACTTACTTTCCAAATTTTAACAATAACTGCTATCGTTAAACTTTGCACTTTATAAATGTAATCAATAATATCTCTTTCCAAGTTTTAAAATAATAATATTATTTAAACATTTTTGCATTTTATATATTTAATATTTCAATATAACATTTCTGGGGGATTTGGTCATTTAAATTTGTCTATTACAAATCTTGTTTGAGAACTTGAAAACATACATTAATTTGATAAACTAAAGGTCTTGATATATCACTTTTTCCTATGATGCCTATTGGCCTTTAGAAAAATGTGTATTTTCTTTTTTATGTTTTATCTTTTCTCAAAAAAAAATGAACAAAAAACAAAAAGCCTTTGCACTGTGAATCTCAAGGTGACATTTAAGACTGACATCCAACTAGCAAAAGAAGATCTCAAAATTTATTCTTGTCCTTTGAGAATAAGCGAATCATTAATATAAGAAGGTATCAGACCATTAAGTGCTTTAAACGTCAACAATAAAACTTTAAAATCAATGCAAACTCCGACAGGAAGCCAATATGAAAACTGGAGGACAAAAGTGATGTACTTGGAACAGGTAAGTAGCTTCACACTGTGAATGAGTTGAACCTTAAAGACTGATTTATAAAAAAATCGAAACACCAAGATGTTGAACCAGTGCAGTCTCAGTGATTATCACATTGCAGTAGTTTCAGTACCACTAACACATCTTTACTCAAAAGGTATGCTGCAAAAGATAATTAGCTCGTAATAGGAGCACCATTTTGTACTGAAACCAATAACTGGATTCAAATTAATAATAATGCTAACTTTTATATTATACTTTAGAATATACAATATGCTTTACCCAATAGCACCCCACATGATCTAGGGACAAGAAGACTGGCAATTGAAAGACTATATTTATGGGCTTACTCTCGTGCCATTATTAATCAAATAATAAACAATTGTTGAATAGAACTATAAAAATGTGATTGTTACCTTGTTCTAAACTTTACTCTCAATCTGCAAATTTTCCAGTTAATGGGAAATACTTCTAATTCTTTTTCAATATGCTTTTGTGCATTTGATCCCTTACAAGAAGATAATAATAATAGCTAACAATAACTGAGCACTTATTATGAACCAGGTATGGAGTAATTTAATTTGCTATAGCTATGCACATTTTGCAGATGAGGAAACAAGCAGATGGGCAAAATGAAGTAACTAAGATTCTGTAACTTGCAAATGTCGGAACTAGGAATTTAACCCCAGAAACTGGTGTTATATGTGTCTCATATATACACACCATCTTAATATATGCTCTAAGTTAGGCATCTCTCTGTATACATATATAATGTGAAAAAATCATGAAATTATTGTTACATTTCAAATATATAAAAAGCAATGTGAGCAGCAAATATACTCTTCCATCAGTACAGTATCACCTTTTCTTTATTGAATAAAATCTTTTGATGCTAGTATTTATACACAAGTGACACCAGTGGTTGGAAAAGTTGTTCTGTTCATTTTTTCCTCCTCTTCTCTGAAAAGAACCCCACATAATGCATCCTAGCCTTGATTACACAGGATCAGATAATTGAAATGATATACAAAATTTCCTAAGTTGTATTCACATTTGCCTTTATTAAAAATAAAGAGTGTAATACAACAGGAGTCAGAAAGTACAAGAAATCAGCAAGGCATTCCAGCCCCATCTTCAGTCAGAGAGTGTGCACTTTGTTTTTAGATTGTGAAAAACAAAAATATGCACAAAGTGTCTTGATTTTAAGGGGATCCAAGCAAAAGTCTACTGCAGGGTCTTTTACATGCCACTACTCATGTAATAAAGCCAGATGTTAAATAAGATGTAAAATATCAATCTAGACATTTCTACACAATATAGAGAATCTTGCACCAGGTCCCTCTGGGGATGTTCAAACTTTTAACATCATATTATAAGTCACTAATTAATATGCATCATCCTTTCCCTGGCCAATGATTAGTTTTAAGTTTTTAGGTGTCCATAGAAATAATATACAGCTGTCCTTGTACCAATGCAAATGACCTTACTTAAACACAGTGCTCATAATGATTGAAGCAACTCATTGAGCAAGTTCTTAGTAAGTATGAATGGACACTAGACTACTCAACACTGAACACTCAACTAGTACTTCCTACTCTGTTGGCCTCACATCTTATTAGAAATAAACTAGCCTTCTTTCAGAAGGAGTGATGATAAAAATAAGACATTGATAGTAACTATAAGTCTAAAAAAACCCCTCTCCTACAATTCAGAAATTATGAATGACAACATTATAGCCACTAAGAAGAGGAAAAAGTGGAAACATTCTTCTCTGGAGTTCAGAGATGCAATTTAATGCCCCCATTTCTTACTTCTTTAACAGATAAAAACAAGAGACTAAAAAATGGGGATATCAGTCTGAAGCAACAAAGAATCAGACAATTCATTTGAGTGAGCTGGAAACAGACCACTGCCATATTGCTCAGAAAAACTTATGCATAGCTTATGTGTATTTAATTTGATTGCTTCCAAACAGAGTACAAATGGCAGTGCAGAAGGGTACCTGTTACTGGGTACAGAAGAGCAGTTTGCAACTCAGAATGTTGTCATTGTCACTATTTTCCTTAAACTGTAAGAGATAAATCATGTTGCTATTGCCACAATCCCTGTATCATCATGCTGACTTTATGTTGCAAACTGATTCTATCTTATAAATTTATTGTTCCTATGGTTACATTATTATGTATCTGATAAATAATTGTAACATACCATTTCTTTTTCATTTTAAAATAAGCATTTATAAATCAAAATACAAAGACATTATAAATCAAAATACAACTCCTCAGTGTTGAATAGCTACATGAGTGTTCAGGTCAAAGGGTCAAGGAGAGGGGGATTAGCAGAGGTATTAGAAATGGAGAGGAGGCATGGGTGCATGGGCTTCCACCAGGGTCCCACCATTCCATCAGTGAGTGTGCACAGATCTCAGGGAGCAGCTGTGTGGCCCAGATAAATGTGGCTGCAGCGGATCCCGGTTGGGTGTCTTCCCGGACCCCAGAAGCTCCTGTACTACTGCCTAGACCTGGGGTCCACCCTGAAAGGAGCTGCACAGGTGCAAAGCCAGAGGCCCGCCATACCATTGGCCACAGACAGGGACCTGCCTAGAGAAGAGCTGTACAGGTACACAAGCAATACCCAGAGGCTTACCTGATACCATTGATAAGTGCATGGAGACCCTAGCCAAAGGCTGTGCAGACAACAGAAACTGGGGTGCACAGCCCCCAACCAAAGGCCCTCCCAGACAACAGCTACATAAGAGGCCAAGCAAGAAGCACACCTAGATACCATCCCAGGTGTGCACAGGTCCCAGCCACAAGCCCACCCAGACAACAGGTCAGCTCAGGGATCCAGAAGACCGCCACTCTGAACCCAGGAATTGGTGTACTGGTGAGCAGCAGAGTAAACGCTGTTCAGTGGCTTGGAGAGAATTCAAGACCACTGGATGAGCAAAAGGTCACCTCAAAGAAGACACAGCAGGATGCATCTGTTGAAATGAGAAGACACATAAATAAGTCTCAAAAGCAAACTTCCAGATCACCTAAAGCAACAAAGGGCAATGAGATGGAACAATCTGATACTAAACAACCTGGACTCCCTGAACCGGCAACAAAAGAGGATCTGGAAAAAATGAAATTAGAAAGAATTTCTCAGGTATCAGCAGAGATTGTGCCCAGAGTACAAGGCATGATTAATAAATCTAGAGTGGACACAGATAAAAACACAGAGGAGCTGAGGAACATGATAGAATCCCAACATAGGAAACAAATGGAATCCATAAAACAGATGCAAACAGATTTCCAGGAGATTAAAAAGTTCCATTCAAAGTTTACGCAGCAGAATGAGCCAATGCAAGGATAAAATTTCAGATATAGTAGATAGAATTGCAATTAGTGACCAGAAAAAGAAAAATTTATTAAAAATAGTAAAGGAGGGGCCAGGCATTTAGCTCATTGCTTGACTTGCAAGTGCAAGGACCTGAGTTCAATCCCTGGTACCAAAAAATAAAAATAAAAAAGTAAAGGACCATGAGAAATCAATCCAGCAGCTGCTAGACAATGCAAAGAATAACATCAGAATGATTGGAGTCAATGAAGAAATAGGAGAGAGGGCAGATGACATTAAAAAAACTGTTCACAGAAGTGATGGTAGAAAACTTCCCAAGCAGGGGAAAAGAACTTGACATAAAGATTAAGTAAGGCATATAGGACTCTAACAAGCCTTGATCAAAAAAACTACATATAGGCATATAATAGCTAAGATTCCAGAAACCCAACAAAAGAACAAAATTCTATGAGCAGTTAGAGAAAAGATACAAATCACATACAATGGAAAGCCCATCAGAATCACAGCATACTTGTCAACACAAACCCACAAGGCAAAAAGAGCATGGAGTGATGTATTTCAAGCCCTAAAGGAAAACAGCCTCCAACCCAGATTGATGTACCCTGAAAAAATATCTTTCAAAATTGATGGAGAAATAAAATACTTTCATGACAGAGAGCACCTTAGGAATTTCATGAATACCAAACCAGCACTCCAACATTTTTAAACAATATCCTAGGAAAAGACAACAAGGATCACAACCCCAGGAAGTCCTGCAGAATGAATCCATCAGGCATGACAAGAAATTAAAAGCAGAGGGGGAGAATCAAAAAAAAAAAAAGAAAAAGTCATGACAAAGATAAGTCAATACCTACCAGTTATAACCATCAAGGTTAATGGTCTCAATTCACCAATCAAAAGAAATAGACTGGCAGAATGGGTCAAAAAGAAAGATCCAGCAATATGCTGCATACAAGAAACACACTTAATTCAAAAAGAAGTTCATAGACTGAAAATTAAAGGATAGAAAGCAATACTCCACGGGATAGGAACCCAAATAAAAACAGGAGTAGCTATCCTCTTTGCAGATCAAGTGGATTTCAAACCAACACTGATTAAGAGAGACAAAGAAAGGCACTACATCCTTGTAAAGGGAACAATCTAAGATGAAGAGATGACAATCATAAATACATATGCACCAAACATCAGTACACCCAACTATATAAAACACATAATAATGGACATGAAAAATAATATAAGCACTAATACAAAAGTAATGGGGGACCTCAATACCCCACTGTCACAAACAGATAGATCAACTAGAGAAAAAATTAACAACAAACTACTAGAACTCAATCTAACTCTTGAACAAATAAACTTAACATATGTTTACAGAGTGTTCCAACCCACAAAATCAGAATACACATTCTTTTCAGCTGCACATGGATTGTTCTCCAAAATAGAACACATATTCTCTCATAGAACATGTTTAAGTAAGTGCAAAGGAAGTGAAGTAATCCCCTGTATATTATCAGACCATAGTGCAATGAAATTGGAGATCAATAGCAAAAGAAACTGCAAGAATTTCAAATACAAATGGTTATTCACTTCTGAATAACCAATGGGTCACAGAGGAAATTAAAGAAGAAATCAGACAGTTCCTGCAATTAAATGACAATACCAATACAACATATCAGAAACTATGGGACACAGTGAAAGCAGTCCTATGAGGGAAATTCATAGCAGTGCATACTCACATTAGGAAAATAGAGCAAGCTCAATTATACAACCTGATGCTGAACCTCAAGTTTCTAGAAAAAGAAGAGCAAGAAAAACCCAAAACTCATACAAGGGAGGAATTTGCAAAGAGCAGAGGAGAAATCAATGCAATGGAGACTAAGAGAATGATACATAAATCAATGAAGCCAAGAGTTGGTTCTTCAAAAGAATCAACAAAATTGACAAGCTCGTAGCAAACCTTATCAGAAAAAGAGAGAAAAGGCCCAAATCCATGCAATTAGGAATGAAAAGGGTGAAATTACAACAGACCCAGCAGGAATTCAGAGGACTATCAATATCTATTTCAAGAACCTATAAGCCAATAAGATGGAAAATACAGAAGAAATGGACAGATTCCTAGATATGTGTGAATTACAAAAATTGAACAAAGATGACCTAAAAATTCTAAATGACCCAATATCAACCAATGAAATTGAAAATGTAATTAGAAACTTATCAACTAAGAAAAGCCTGGACTCTGATAGCTTCACTGCTGAATTCAACAAGACATTTAGAGAGGAACTACTGCCACTACTGTTTAAACTC
>NW_004624802.1:8226059-8249915 GCF_000247695.1 Heterocephalus glaber | reverse complement strand
CAAAAATGGGCATCTGAAATGAACAGACATTTCTCAGACAAAGAAGTAGAAATAGCAAATCAATATATGAAAAAATGTTCGACATCACTGGTCATTTGAGAGATGCAAATGAAAACAACACTGAGACTCCACCTCACACCAGAAAGAATGGCTGCTACCATGAAATCAACCAATAACAAATGCTGGCAGGGCTGTGGGGAAAGAGAAACCCTTCTCCACTGTTGGTGGGAGTGTAGACTGGTGAAACCACTGTGGAAAACAGTGTGGAGATATCTCAAAGAACCAGGATTGGAAGTCCCATTTGACCCAGCTATTCTGCTGTTGGATATCTTTCCCAAAGAATTAATCATACCACAGTGATATATGCTCACCCATGTTCATGGCAGTACAATTCATGATAGCTAAAACTTGGAAACAACCCAATTGTCCATCAACTGGAGACTGGATAAATAAAATATGGGTTTTTTAATAAAATGGAATACTACTCAGCCACAAAGAATGAGAAACTAGAGACATTTTTAACTAAATGGATGCATGTTGAGGGCATATTCTTAAGTGAAATAAATAGGAGACACATATGTAAATACTGAATAGTTTCTCTAGTATGAGAAACTGAAAGTGAAAATAAGAACTAAAAGGTGTAATAGATAATGTGAAATAGAAAGAAAAGGTGCAAAGGGGAAGTGGCAGGGGTAGGGGAAAGGAAAGAAGGGAATAGAATCAATATGAGAAAAAGAAAAAATGGAAACAAAGTCTTTGTAGAGAAGGAGGGGTGTAGGGGTTGAAGGGAGGCCAGGGAAATGGGGAAAAAAGAAGATCCAAGATGAATTATGTAAAGGTGCAAATTTCCAATAACGAATGTCATTATATTGTATACCTTAAATGTACCAATAAAATTAATAATAGAAAAAGAAATGGGGAGATGATATGTATAAAGAAATCAAAATGGAACTACATGATTGTTTACACTGTAAGTCAGATCATTATATTATGATAATAAAAATTGAACTTTTATGTCATATATTCTAGTGTACTTTGTATATATCTTAAAGTAACATGAAAGGGTTAATATTTAGCCGCACACTAACCAAGGTAGGTAAGATAAAATCAGCAAATTGTCTTTACTGCTATAGAATTTCCATATCCCCATTTATATCAAAAATAAATGTGAAACAGCAGGATGTCAAATTACTTTTGCCTCCCTGTAGCCACACATGTGTAGTTTATGAAAAAGCATGAATACTGATAATGCTATAGGGAACATGCAGAAATGAGACTTCTAAAATAACGCTTATAGTCAGTGAGCTAGATCTTTGACTATCATCTGTTCATGCTGATATCTTCTTGGGAAGCAATTTTCTATTGTTTTCCCTAAAAGAAACTGACTTTTGTCCACTGTTCCAGTGGTTAGAGTGCATACATATCAATTCAAATTCAAATTGTACCAAAGTCTTATAAATGCTTTTTAATCTAAATTTGACAATGCCTAATAATAGAGAAGTAGACCACCCAGAGAAGATAAGACCACTTATCTTTTAGTGAAAATTACCAAGTTTATCAATTTGTATCATGAGTGCATTTAATATTGTATCAGTTCACTCATAAATCTTTGACTTTTGATAGGATAATAACAGCCCTGTAAAATGACATTGTTTCTCAGCAGGAGAAACTAATCATTTGCTTAAATCTGACAGTATTAATACAGTAGATATTCATGTTCATTCAAGGAAACCAAGATTTTTTGTGACCTGCAAGGTAATTGCAGCACAAATTCATCAGGATAATTAAAGAAGTCTTCCCTTCCTCAGGAGATTCCTTCTTTGTCAAATTCCAGTTACCAGTATAATATGTTTGGTAACAGAAACAAAGAGAAAATGTGCTGAGTGTATAATTTAAAAGAAATGAACTCTGTAGCCTAATTGGACTGTTTCAAGAAGTTGGTTTGTTTTTGCCCCTATAAGGGCATAAGAGTATAGGGCTCATAACTTATTTGTCCATATATGATTGGAATCTCTTTGAGCACCATCTTCCTTTCTGGAAGAAGTTCTTACCAAGTTCTAGGAGCTGCCATCCTCCCTTTGATCATGCAAGCAACCCAGGGGCTTATGTAATATGAAAAGGATGCTCATCTGGCCTCCATTTCTAAGCAGAGCAGAGTGTTCAGGTTTGTCAGTCCATGACTGCAATGCCTACTTTTCTGCCATGCTGCCACACTGCCCTCCTATAGAAAATTGATTCTCCCTATATCTCCCATGATGCTGCAGCAAAGTTGTACTTTACTTAGCTTCATACTAAGGGTTTCTTCTGTTGAGGATACTCAAAATGTGAACCTTCCTCCTTTCCATCATCCTAGGCTGACCTCCTCCCTACCCCTTAATGTTCCATCCAGTACAGAGCGCACCTGGACAGTCATTTTCCTCTGAAGTTTCATTGTCCGAGACGCTTTGTCCATAAAATTTTGGGCCTAATGCAATCTCCAACTACTGCTCTTCTTTCCCACAGATATTACCAAAGACAGCTCTTTTTTTTTCAACTCCTGAAACACAGAGTCCTTTCTGCTTTCCTTTGTTCAGGAATAGCTTGTTCTTGGGGAAATGTTGACTTTTATCCATAGTAAAGAAGATCCCGACCTTAAAGTGGGGAAAGTTCTGTTTAACACAAAGGTGAGCAAGGAGTGCTCTGTTAATTTCTATTTTTTTTTTTTTTTTGGCACCAGGGATTGAGCTCAGGACCTTGCACTTTCGAGGGAGGTGGCAGAACCACTGAGCTAAATCCCAGCCCCTAGTCTGTTAATTTCTGAGCATCCCCTACAGCCAGGAAGTCTAATTGACATGGTGCTGTGATTTGTTTCACCTTTGTCCTCCTGGCCTTCTTGAGGACTTAGGCCTATCTAACTGCCTATAATATTTCTACCTAGCTCATCTATCTATAATATTCCCCCCTCTGAAGAAGTATCCCAAAGTGCCATGAGGGGGCAAGGGCCAACGAACACTCCAGGTACTTCAGGCTGAAGACAGTTGTAGTTGTGGTGGGCAGTCAGGGATACCCTTTAGAAGGTCTATCTGAAGGTCCTCAATAGGTATGATGCATTTCCATCGTGGGTACACATATAGCTTTGAGTCTGGAGGGGACAAGGCCAGAAAGACAGTTAAGTATACATGAGCCAAACAATAAGATCAACAGAAATATTATGAGTATAGCCAACAGATGTTTCCACCAGGAAGAGCTAGTAATAGCCTTCCACAGGGAGGATAAGAAGAAGTCCCAGGGAACTTCAGAATCCATCGCAGAGGTAATTTAGCAGTTATGAGTTGTTTACAAGGTCAACCTGGTGGATCCCAGTAAAAGAATTCTAGCACTTTTGTCATTGGTTCCATTTGTATGAATGGAGTATGGTAGCCTCTAGGCAAGAATAAATAAAACTTTTAAGAAATTAGGGCATGTATAATCTAAGGCAGGTTGGGAAGAAAGTCACACTTGGAAATTGAAATAGTGATTGTAACCTGCTGGCTCTTATAGATTCTATCATAATTTTTTCCTAATGATCCATAGCTGTGGTCAGCTACTGGTGTATCTAGAAACTGCCAGAAGGGGTCAGTGACTGGATCCCCTTTTTATATCTACCTTTATTACTATGGCATTATTTTATACCTCTTTCGGTTATTCTTTTCTTCTGGGTGTTTAAGGCCAAGTTAAAGTGTGACCTGTGTCAATTAATATGAACCTCTTGCTGTCTATCAAGGTCAGTTAAGTCTCCTCAGACATTACTTTGGAACCATGCATAGAGCCTCTTAACTTCTCTGTCAGCGTCAGCCATCAGGATGGGTCACGGCCTTGCTTGGCCGTGTGACTTTCAGTGAAAGCATGGGAGACTTTTCCCTCTTTGTGACCCTCCTTTGGCACATGATACATTTGTCCTCTGGTGCCCAGCAATCTCCCTGCTCAGGAGGTTGAGTGACTTACCAAAGATATAGGATCCTGTAGGAAATGTTCCTTTGTGTCCTGGATTTTTGTTGACCTTGAGGGTCCAGGGCCAAAATATTGGCTGTCCTCATAGCCCAGTTACCTTTCTAGTTTTGGTTTCCAAACATCAGTTGTTGAACACCCAGGAGAGAAGATCAGTGACATAAGTATTTCAGTAAGAACAGTGAACTTAACTATTATAATAGTTAAAACATCAAGCACTTTTGAAGTATAAAGCACAGTTAGAGGGCTGTTATTTCTTCCCAGCCATGGTTGTTTTAGTAGTTGAATCCCTGCAGAATGTTAAGAGACAACAGTTATATATTATACAGAAACTTAAGATCAAGAGCTACACATAGTATTTTAGCATGACAATCATGATGGCATTTTCTTTGTAACATTTACATGTCCATCTTAGTATGGAATAGTCTTTTAGTCAAACACCTCCATCTGATCACAAGACATTAAAAGTTGTAAAGAAAACTCTTATTTGTTATCCTTTAGTAGGATGCCATCTAAAGAGAACATACATATTGGCCTATAAATGTACCTTAGGAGTTCATCATTTCTAGGCTCTAAGTTTAGTGTGTGACATTGTTTCAACTGTTTGGTGACTGAACATCCCTAAGTGTGGTGACACATACAACATACATCACATAAGTTTTTAAGAAGACTATTATTTGACTGGTTATCTCATTTTGGCTTGACATGTACCTCTTATCACAAGTAGCTGGAATGCTTGGGAAAGGCAGATACCTGTGTCAAAAAAGCTCATTACCATAAACAATATCTTAGAAGACCTACACACCCAGAAGGCATGGATGTATATGCTATGAAATAACAATGAGTATCAGTTACATGAAACTCTTTGTCCCTTAATTTTGTTTTGTACCAAGAACATTGAAAATAAAACCTTGTTTTCCCAGAGAAAACTTAGACCATGACCAATGTATATATATCACAATAATATGTTTAGCAATGTATGTCCCACAAGGCTCTGGAAATTATTGGGCTTTGTGAACAAAGGTTGGAATAAAATTTTCCAGGCAGCTGCTCCTTTACTTACCAAGGGGAATCCTGTCCAGTAGTTTTCCTAAGCCCAAGAGTCTTTATTTAATTATCTTAACAAATTTTTAGATGACCTGTGAGAACCAGATCATAACAATCAACACATTATTTTGACCAATGAAAGATTCCCAAGTTATACATAGACAATAATATGTACTGTATTTGTAAAACCAGTTGACATTATTTGGATCACCTGGCAAACTGGGGGAAGCATGACTTTAATTATACTTATCTATAAGCCAACTTGAGTTATAGGCAGACATCTTAAAAAATCCAAAATGCCAAAAGAAAAAAAAACTCAGACAGCTGTATGCATTTTAACAAATTGAACAGACAGACAAACACACACATAAGACAACTTGTTTATAAACCAGAGTGCATTCAGATGTATTTGACCAAGTTGAATTGTAATAGCTTTTCTAATTTTTAGGTTTATAACTATAAATAAGACTACTCAGAACTTTGTAGATTAACAGAGATCTCTTGTAATAAGAATTAAAAGGAGTAAAAATCTTCTACACCTGTGAAAGCAAAGATGGTTTTAAGACAATCATTGTGCTGGCAGCTTATCTGACTGGAATACCCAGCTACACAGGTTCCTCATTGTTGTTTTTATAGCCATAGTTGTTCGATAGCCACTTGTAATTGTTTCCTCTAAAGGGACAAACTGTTAGATATCTCCAGGGGGGTGCGCTCAGGCCAGGTTTAGGTATAGAAGAGATTAGGTGATACTCTTTGGAGCTAAGTATGAATTCTAAACAGTGAGGGAAGAAGGCCTGTCAAGGATCCAACCTGCTGTGCTGCAGATGTCTACCTATGACAGTTTTTTTTCATATTGAAAAATAAAGGAAAAGAAGGCATCCCTGTCTATCTCTATTGTTCTGTGCCCAATCTAAGGTGTCCCTTACATTTTATCTCATCCAGTGCCAGTGGCAGCTGACTAGTGCAAGGAAGTGGCCAGAGCCAGGTTACCTGTTCTTACCATTCTCTAATTTTGCCTAAGGGCTGAAAGGCAGATAAATCTGGACTAAAACTTTTACATTTATTTCTTGAGAGTTTCAGGATTAAAACTAGACCAGCTTTCTACATGGCCCAGAGATAAATGAAGGTCAGTGTTACTCTGGAAGGATTCCAGGGAGGGAAGACTCACCATTCTGGAAGCTTTGTCTTGAAATCCAGCAGCCACAGAAGAGGGAAGTGCCTCAAACAAAACACTGTTGAGAACTGTGTTATTTCTCAGGAGCAGAGCAGTGGAAGAGGGATAGAAGAGTGCCTTTAAGTATAGCACAAGAACAAAATCTTAACCATCTCAGTTGTAGAAGGACATTTAGGATCAGGAGTTTTTCCAGAGTGGATCTGCAATCCTTAGCAAAACATGTCTCTAGAGACAAAAGCTATGATTGACTCCAACTGAATTATCAGGCAGAAAAATCAAACCGATTATCAAAGTACCCAAATGGCTGCTTTTTGCCTTTTGAAAGAGAATAAAGGTGTCTTAACTATATTGTTCAGGGCCTTTTTAAAGTAAATTATTTTGAATCTATAATATCTAATTTATGACTTAAATATCCTACAGGCTGTTAAGCAGCTTCCTGATCTTGTAGAAACACTCCCAAAGCCATGTCTCACCTTTTATTAACATACAAACTGAAATGGTGTCCTGTAGGTAGGCATGTAGAAGTGCTTGGTTAAGCTGCTGGAATGCAGTCTGGGAACCAGGTTCCCAGGTTAAAATATTGCTGTCTTTTGGGGTTTTTATAAGCTAATAGAGGGGTCATGCAATCTCACTATATCCTGTTATCTGAAGGCTACAAAAGCCTGTAATTTCTAGAAATGTCCTTAGCTGTTTTAGAGTCTTGGGCTGTGGAAAGGAAAGAATTGGTTTAATTCTTTCTTCCACCGGTCTTTTGGTTCCTTTAGGTATAATAAGGCCTAAATATTTTACCTCAAGGCTGCAAAGTTGTGCCTTAGATCTAGAAACATTATAACCCCTGCTGTTTAGAAAATTCAGCAGAGCTAAAGTCTTGGCTAGAAAGCTCTTCTGAGGAAACACAGCATTATACTACCTACATATTATAAGACTCTGACTTTGGAAAAAACCATAGTACTTTCTTTTATCAAATCAGGATCTAGGAATGTCTTCATCTTTTTCCTGATAAATAGTTAACAATTTAAAATAATTGAAGGGCTTAGTCTCATCTTTCTTAGATCTTCCAGAATACATGCCTGAAAACATCTTCTATTTTAATCTATCTGATTCACAGGCCAGTAGGGGCTTGTATAGAAACTGCTTGTGTTCCAGTAGGAACCAGTTGTTCTCTTGGCTGCCTGTCTTTTGAGCTTCCAAAATTCAGATAATATTTGTCTGTATATGTAGTAGCAGTTTGTAATACTACTTGTCTCTCAATGTTTGATTTAAGAGCAACATAACATCTTTCTAATGTAGTCCACAGGTCTGAGTAAGTTCTTCAAAGACCTCAATGTACATATCAGGATTATCTGAAAACTTTTAGATCTCATTTGACCTGTCTTAGATCACTGAGAGAAAAAGACACGTGAATGTAGGTAGTCCCATATTTGCCTTTTACTTCCTGGAAGGGATACTGTCTTTGAGGGGTTTGAATAAAATTAGCTATGAGTGGATATAGTTCTGTAGAGGCTTTAATTACAGCTGGCTTGGGGATTTCACCCGTAGATTATAAAGGATAAGGGGGAGGGATCTCAGGCTCTAAAAGGCAAGTGGGAAAAACTTCAAGTTTGGTGGTAGGTGGAGCTTTCACTGGGATTACCTTGGAAACTTTGTCCTCAGGGTCCAAAAAGTGAGGGTGGAAAGCTGCAGGTTTAATGATAAGGACCAAAGGAGTCTGGTCTTCCTGCAGCTTATATTTATACTTTGAACACAAATCAGGATTATCTCTTAATGCAGAAAAAGATCTGGATGTAAGGCAATTTTGACCATCTTCCCTCTTTTTACAGTATATAATTCTAGTTGTGAAATGACATCATAATTAATACTTCCTTCTGCATTCCATCCTGGATCTAGAGGATAGGCAGGCCATGCACAGGTGCAGAAGAATGTTAGGCTGTTCTGTCTTAGTATGTGAGGATTGAACTTCTGCCAGTGTTTAAGAATATATTCCAAAGGAGTAAGAGACTTTGACTTGGCATTTCCACATTCTGGAAAAAACAAACAGAAACAAGGCATCCCTATGATTCTGATTGATTCCTTATGCTCCTAGAGCATTCTCTAAGATCACAGCTCTATGGCAGATGGCTGCCATCTGGAGAGAGCTCAGAAGGTAAATTGGACTGGAGTAGCCACTTTTTACCAGTGGGCAATCTTACCTTCCCCAGGGAACTTGTGTTTTTACTCCCATATGAATTTCAAAAGCCCAAGATACAACGGATTTTAGTTGTAAAATCATGTCTTTTTGAAGGAAACATTGTTAGCCAAACTAATAATCAAAAGTATCAGTCACTGTTTTCTAAATCTTTTAGAGAGAATGAGGCGGATAGATTAAAGAGCTGCACCTTTTTCCTGCAAAAGAGATCACGGTTAGACAGAAGCAGACCAAAGCCTCAGGGGATCTTCACCTGCAACCCACCAAGACAGGTGTGCTATCTGATCACCTAGGTAACCTCCAGCAGCAAGACAAAGACTATACTTTGTTCAAAGTTCACAAGACACATTCATCAGGTTTCCCCAAGCACATAGAAAAAGAGAAAAGCTATTTGAGATCCCTTTTATTCCCAGTTAGCAAAGCACAAATGCAAACCATTTCTCTGTTATCTGTTCCATATAAGGCCTCCTAGAGAGGTGTGATCTACTAGTAAAGCAGCCAAAGAGTTCTAAAGTTAATTCCCAAGAGCTTCAGAGTTTCTAGCCTGTTAAAGATTTGTCAAAAGACCTCTACTGACTGTTTTCTATTTGTGTCTATCTTACTAGCAGAGAGAGAACAGCCCCATCCTGCAGCTCAACTCTTAATGGAAGCTTGAGAAGGCCCTACCAGCATTGTTTCAGGTCACTCTGAGACAGAGGCTATCTGATGATCACTGAAAGGATTACCTTTCACCTCACTGAGGAGTCCAGTTAGGGAACGATAGTTATGAGGAGATTTCTCTACTAATAACCCATTTGGGCTATTGGGAGCCAGTTTCCCCTGGGGGACCTTCAAGCATCTGCCAGAGAGTACTCCTGACCACAACTTCTCAGTTGTCACTCCAGTTTTCACTAGTTCCATGCAATCAGAGATCCGTCTCCTAAAAGGAATCTAACTGCCTATCTTTCCAGCATTTAGTCTACATTTATTAGCTGAAGTATTTTTCTCATACATAAGTGATGAGAGAGAGAGAGAGAGAGAGAGATAGAGAGAGAGAGAGAGAGAGAGAGAGAGAGGAGATTCTCCCTGAAACTAAATGTGTTTTGGTCCCTTTAGTGTTGTGCTTATGAAAATAGCTCCTTCTGGTCTCACCCAGAAGTCGGTTCTTTCCACAGGGTCTCAGGTGCAGTCTCCCTAGGAAGACTGTTGCCCAGAGCACTAAGCAGGGACATCAAGTTCATGTGCTCTCCTTGACGGGCAAAACCTTGATGTCTCATCTAACCCAGGGATGGGTTATGTTTCTTGATCTAAAATCTATCTTTCTCTATTTTTGGTATTGGCAAGAATGCTCATTTTCTAAGGACTTAACTTAAAGGATCTCAGGAGAAAGACATTGAGTACTTCAGAGATCCTTGCTGACTTTACATGTCTCTATAAAGGAGAGTATAAGATTGGCAGGAGAGATTAGAAGTGAGACCAGGAAAGGAGGTCTTTTCTTCTCATGCTGTTGGTGAGTTATTGAGACAACTTGCCCCTGAGTCATCACTCTCAGCCTGGAAAGGCAAAAGTGGGGAATCTCAAGAGCTAAGACTGCCTCCCCACCAGTGGAAGAGCAGACCAGAAAGGAGACTGAGGCAGAGCTGGCTCAACATTTCCTCTAGAGTATTGAGAAGGATTGGGCCAGAATGCTCAGTGAAACTTGTTGCCCAAGTCTTAAGAGTGGCTGCTGGCCTACTGCCTTATTAATTGACAGCTGGGTTCCTGAATTTTATCAATAGGCATGTACATTTTTCAACTATAAACTAGATTTTACAGAGTCCTATTTTTACTATATTTTCTAATTTACTTGTAATTATATGCCATTAGGTGACAATCTAACACTGCTTAACCTTAGGATTGTCTAACAAGTCAATCAAGCAATCAATAGAGAACAGAAACATAAAACCTTGTCTACAAAAGTAAAATATACTTTTAAAGAAACACCATCATTTTAACAAAATGCCAATGTATAAGAAGTCAAAGTACAATGTATTTACAAGAGGTACAAGGAGTGACAAACAAGAATGACAATTTTGGTTACTTAATATCAATCAATGAAAGTAAATCCTTACCTCCTATTAATTATTATCTTAGTGGGACCTCCAATAATGTTGCGGGAAATATGAAATATGAAATGTTATATCTCCCAACCTGTTAACTATATGATATGTTGAGTTCTTGTTCTCTAGAAATGGAAGAATGAGTCTTAGGAATGATGGAGGTTAAAAGTAGGAAGCTATTATTGATAGGAAAGCTCTTGAAGGGCAGGAGGGGTCCTGAGTGGGTAGCCCAAGGAAATTTTTTAACAAGTACCTTCAAGTATTCAAATCTCTGTAAACAAAAAATAAATTTAGTGGAAAGAGTAGTTGAATATATATATATATATAAATATATGGTCAAATATATATATATATATATATATGGTCAAATATATCTCTATATGGTCATATATATATATATATATATATATATATGGTCAAAAATGAGCACTTGTTCATATACTCACATATAGGTGACTATTAAAATATTTTTACAGGAGAATTATCAGTGTATGAACAGAAAGAAAATATAAAAATTCAGAAAATATGAGATATTGACACAACTATGCATCAGTCCTTTATATTCACAGGTTCCACATGTATGAATTCAACTAACTACAGATCAAAAATTTTTTAAATATAGCTGTATTGAATATATTTGGATTTTTTTTGTTATTCCTTAAAAATATACCATATAAACTATTTTTATAACTTGTACACTGTATTAGGTACTATAAATAATCTAGACATGATCTGAAGAATACAATAAGATGAACATAGACTCAATGTAAATATTATGCCATTTTAAAGAAGGGACTTGAGAATCTGTAAATTATTTTTCCTTCATTAAAGTCCTTATTAAAGAGGCCCAACTCAGTTTATTTGCCCATTTTGCCATACAGTGATGGGGTGAGAAGGAATCATCTACTGGGAAAGGGGCCCTCTTCTGAATCCAACCATGTCGGCATCCGGATCCTGGACTTCCCAGCCTACAGAACTATGAAAAACAAATATTCTTTGTTCATACACTACCTATATTGTAACATATAGTTGTAGCAGCCTGAAGAGACTAAGACAAATACTATGTTGAAATTTAAAAAACAGTTCAACATTATATTTTCATGTAATATAGGTCAATTAAATAATTTCTATTTACAAATTTTTATTGTAAAAACAGAAAATATTGACATTTTATCAGTTTATCTATATTCTGATTTCACATTTTATATAGCCTCATATGCTTTCCTCATATACACAAAAAGACATCAACACCTATCTTTGACTAAGTACAAAAAGCAATTTTAAATGGACCTATGTCTTAAATGTGAGATTCAAACTATGAAGATACTAGAAGAAAACATAAGGGAAATATTTTAGGACATTGATCTATGCAATGATCTTTTGAATACAACATCTAAATAACAGGTAGTAAAAGTAAAAAATAGACAAATGAGATTTCATCAAACTGGAAAGCTTCTATATAGTAAAAGAATCAATCAATAGAATTAAGAGGCAGTCTACATAATGAGAAAAATGTAAATGATTAATCTTACAAAAGATTAATCTCCAGAATAAAGAACTCAAACATTAACAATGAAACAATTCAATTTAAAAATGGGAAAATGGGGCTGGGGATTTAGCTCAGTGGCACCATGCCTGCCTTGCAAGTGCAAGGTCCTGAGTTTGATCCTTGGTACCAAAAATTAAAAAATAAAAATAAAAATAAATAAAAATGGGCAAATGCTTAGAATAGATAGTTTTCAAAAGAAGTTACAGGAATGGCTAATCAGCACATGAAGAAATGCTTAACATCACCAAATATCAGGGAAATGAAAATCAAAACCACAAAGATATAACATGTGACCATAGTTAGAAGGGTTGTCTTAGTTACTTTTCTTGATGCTGAGACAAAATATCGAACACCCACAAGCGAAAGTAGAAAAGTTTACTTAGCTCACAGTTTGTAGAGATTTCAGTCCATAATCAGCTAGCTCCAAGGCAGGGAGACATGACAGAGGGGTCATGCAGAGGAGAAACAGTCCGAGATGTGGAAGGGCAGGTAGGAGGCAACAAGCAACAAGCAGAAATACAAAGCAGCAGCAGTAAGCCATTTTATATTACATCCAGGCTGTAAGCCTATTGATTAGTGCCACCCACACCAAGGGAGGGGCATCCTGAATCCCAGCATCACATCCTTAATCCAAATTCACACATCCTAATCCGACCACCTTCGAAACTATCCACCTATGACCACAAGAAGGTTTAGGGGAACATCTAAATAAAAGCCATAACAATGGTTTTTGCCAAAAAAGACAAAAAAATATTGGATGCTGTTGAAAATATGGAGTGTGTTTCCATACACTACTGGTAGAAATGTAAATTAGTACAAGTATTATGAAAAATAGTATTGAAGCTCCATAAAAGAACAAGAAATAAATCTATCATATATAATTTAGCAATCTTACCTCTGGATATACATAGAAAAGAAATGAAAGGTATGTATCCAAATGAAATGAACTCAGTATGTTAAAGAGACATCTGCACTCTCATGCTTTTTGAAGAACTTTTTACAATAGTTAACCAAGGTGTCTATCAACAGATGAATGAGTAAATAAATAATGTATATATGTACAATGTAGTATTATTCAGCCATAAAGAATGAAATCTTGATATTTGTGGCAATATGGATGGAACTGGAGGACATTATGTTAAGCACAGAAAGACGATAAGTACCACACTTTCTCATTCATTTGTGGAAGCTAAAAAAGTCATCTCCTAAAAGTAGAGAGTATGCTAGTAGTGTCATTTAGATAGCTTGCCTAACATATGTGAGACCCTGGGTTCAGTTCTGGGCCTGGTACCAAGGTCGGGGGTGGGGGA
Source organism: Heterocephalus glaber (assembly GCF_000247695.1). Next base: position 8,236,606 of record NW_004624802.1, on the reverse strand, counting down.
GACAGAGACAGAGAGACACACAGAGAGATAGAGAAATGAGAAAGGGGAGGAGAGAAAAGAGGAGGAGAGGGAGGAGGAAAGGAAGGAAGATGAAACAGAAGGGGAAGAAGAAGCACAAGAGAAAGAAGGGAGAGAGAAACGAAGAAAGAGAAATAAGTAAAGAGTAGAACAATGGTTATCAGAGGCTGAGAAGGATGTAGTTGTGGGAGTGGAGATAAGGTGGTTAACAGGTACAGGGAAGCAGTTTTTAGAAAGAAAAATTTCTAATGTTTTATATGTAGCACAGCAGTGTAACTATAGTTGACAATAATTAATCTTATATTTCAAGATAGAAAAATATGAACTTTTAAATTTTAAAAAATTTACTACAATAAAAACCACTGCTGTTTATCCTCCACAAAATGCTCCCCCTTGCTTTAAATACATCTATCCCACCGTTCTTGCTACTTTCTAAGCAGTTCTGATCATCCTCTTATGTGAGGATTTTTAGTTGTGCTGTCTTGTCAGTTCAAAATGTTTACTTTTCATGGTCATTTTGACTTTGGGGAAGAGGCAGAAGCCAGACAATGCCAGGTCCAGTGAATATGGTGAAGGCCGGCACACTATAACGTTTTTTATAACCCTGCCTTTTTGTTGGATGGCACTAGGCATAATGACACTCAAAAGTTTTTCTAGAACTGCTTCAGAAGTAGCAATAATGGTGGGATAAGTGTGTTTGAAGCAAAGGAAATAATGCCAGTGTGTCTTTCATTGTAATACATTTTTTAAAAATTTAAACATTCACCATATATTTTGATCACCCCTTAAAAATGTTTGAGGGGATATAACCCCAATCTGATCAGTACACATTTTTATGTACATATATGGAAATATTATATTGTACCCCATAAGTAATTGTTGTGCCAAATTAAAAATTTTTCAGTATTTTAAAGCAATGGTATAAAGTTAAAATCACTTTCAGTAAAAAAATTAGTATCATGAGCACTTTAACATTCTTTATTGGATTATTCACTCCTTAGTAATCATTCTTTAATGTTGTAATATGAAGAATTGACAAATGTCAATAAAGTGATCTAATGTACTCTTATAACAGAAAAATATTTTAGGCTGAAAGAAAAGTTAAGATTATTTAATGGGTAGTAATGCATTCACCATTAATGTGAAAAGATATATTTTAAATGACAAAGCAAAGCACAGAATATTGACTGGTTTGCTTCTTTTGTAAGATAAAAGAGGGAAAATAAAAAAACATCCCTATATAAAAACTAGTAGGATACACGATAAACCAAGACAAGAGATAAAAAGAATGAAAACAGCAAGGGTAACTGTATACCTTGATTTCTGAACCAGTTTGAATATACTACAAATTAGAATTAGATTACATTGGCAGATTAAAAGATATAAATAAGCACCAATTTGCAATTATATTGTTTTCAATATTATAGTACTGCTGTCACAAAGATGCCTGATGCTAATCATAGCATCAGTTTAGGGAAGAAATTTGGTCTCAGTGTAAAGTAACAAGATAGAGTGTTTAGTGCAAAGATTATCAACCTTTCTATGACAAAGTCACACAGGTACTTTGTTAAAAATTCATATTCTTAGGTTCTAGTCTAGATTATAAATTAGTAGGTCTAAAGTAAGAGTTTAACAATATGCATTTTAAGAAGCACTCTTGGTAATTTTTGACCAGAAATTTATTTGTCCTACTTTGTGTGATCTTGTTTAAGTATTAAGGTTTTTAATATATTAAAAAATCTTTGTGCTATTACAACCTTAACAGATTCTCAAATATAATGAAATCATCACTTTAATGTCTAAAAATAATTTCTAACAGGAATTGTTTCCGCTTTTATCAAATTTGATAGGATTTTATTGTGTTCATTGACTTAATATTTGAAGTCCAAAATTTTCTTTGCATTTAATATTAACAGGTAATGTTATATAATAATAAACTATAACAAGATACCAAAGAATATGTAGCTTTGTCATTTAATACAAAGGAAAGGCTTTGTATTAGTCAGGGTTCTCCTGACAAAACCAATAGGATATAAGAACAAAAATTTGTTAATGGGAATTGGCTCACATCATTATAAAGATCCAGAAGTCTCATGATATGCCACCTGCTAGCCACAGAACCAGAGAGTGACTGGTGTACTTTAGTATCAGTTCAAAAGTTTGAGAACCAGGGAAACTAATGCTCTATGGTTACGCTCTGTCTGAGGCAAAAGCCTGAGAATTTAGAAGGAAGGAAGGATGTAATCCCGGAGTCCAGAGGCTGGAGAACTAGCTATGTCTGAGGGCAAATGAAAAATACATGTCTCATCTTGAGAAGAAAGAGAAAGAATTTACATGCCTTTTCATTCTACTCAGAACCTGAGGGACTGATTGACGACTGGCCACACTGGTAAGGGTGAATCTTCTGGACTCAGTCTACTGATTCAGGAGCTAATCTCCAAAAACACCCTTGCAAACACACCGGATAACATTTTGCCACTATCTGAGATTCCTTAGCCTCGTGAAGTTGGCATACAATTTTTAACCACCACAGGATCCAGTTACAGAGTAAACTTTACGCATTTCAAGTTCAGTAGCAGACATTGTTAATATTTGCACATGCCAGTCTTCTGAACTTCGTTCTGTGCCTGGGAAATTCTCCACTTTCTGAGTTAGATTGAGAGCCAGGAAATTTCTGGACACTCTCTTTTCAAAACATTATTTAAAGCTGCAACAGGACTTTACTCAGATTTGGGAACACAAAAAGGAGTAACTGCATTCCTGCCTGCACCAACAGTCTGGTTCTCTGGTCCTATGAGAGACACTGAGCTACCCAAGCTCTCTCTAACATATTTCCTTTTCTGTTTAGTAGAGTACGATGAATTGCTTCTGGCTTTTGGTTTGTTGTTTGTGTTGTTTACATTTAAGGGCATTGACTAATACATGTGAATTTAGGTTTGAAAATCAACTGAAATATCACATAGGGTAAATAAATGCAAAGGAAAACTAAATAGGTATAGTTGACTCCAGCTTGATACAAATCAACAATGCTTCATGCTTTTCCAAACCACTCATATATACCTAGGGAGAGGGAAAGAACTGATAGGGTAGAGACCAGGACAAGAAGAAAAGATGGCACTTCTGATTCTACAACTCCACATTGGCCCACGGACATTTGATATACAATGTTCAATTATGGGCCTCTATTTTAAAGAAGCATTCATAAATTAGTATTTCCAAGAAAGCCTTACACAAACATATCAAAGAAATGTCAAATCAAATGAATATGTGCTAATTTAAAGAGCAGCGAGGATAAAGAATATATAAACATTATACTTGAATAATCCAAAGATTTTCTATTAAAAAATTAGAATATTATGTTGGTACCAATGTGTAGGATTGTCACAGTATATTTATCTCATTGTAAGGTTTCCTTTACAGTTAGATCTACATATAGAAGGAAATATTACATTCAATAGAAGCCTAATGATAACTTGTCAGTATGTTCAAAAGATATGTCTAGATTATTAGGTAGGAGTTCTAGATTATTAGGTGGAAGATTCAGATTCATGAATCAAAAATCTTTAAAACCTCTTTAAATAAATATAAATATTATTTTCAATGAAATTTTGTAATCTACTGGAGTTAGTACAATCTTATATGTCATTTGAAAGTGTAAAATATATGAAAGCATAATAGGTAAGTTTCTACCAAGAATTAAGTAGTTTAGCCAGTGTAAGTAGAGTCTGCTTTTAGACATAGTGCTCCAATATTTTCAGTGTTAAAGAAATATCATGAGAAAGCTAGTAGTGTTTCTTATGTCATCTTTATTAAGATTGGTTACTTTGATAATGAGTTGAATTATAAAGTACAATGATTTTCTAAAAATAATTTGAAATATTCCCCAAGAAGACACGTAGCTAATGTGGTGAACTTAAAATTGGATGTTACATATAAAATTCACTGAGAAGTTTAAAACATTATTTACCTGCAAAATTAGAATCATCCTAGTCATCCTTAATATCAAAAAAATCTTTCTAGCATCATGATATGTTTAAATATGTGAGAATGATCTAAAATCAATCTCAATATATGGTTTTGAAGCCACTAAGGACAAGAAAGAAGGAAGGAAGGAAGGAAGGAAGGAAGGAAGGAGAAAGAAAGAAAGAAAGAAAGAAAGAAAGAAAGAAAGAAAGAAAGAAAGGAAGGAAGGAAAGGAGAGAAAGAGAGGGAGAGAGAGAGAGGAAAGAAAGAAAAGCAAGCAACCATCCAAAAAAGAGATAGGTTGTGACATTTGTCTAGGTGTTAATCTGGCTACATAATTTGTTGAACATAGAAAAATAATGTGATCTTTTGAGATGAAGTATTTAAAGCTTTCTCAAGATAGACATGAGTTCTTTATAGCGGTGAGAATTCAAAGGCAAAGGATGGATAGATGTGCTTTAGCCCACTTAGAGGCTAGAATATGAAAAGTAAACATGAAATCATTAACAGCACTAGATTTAACAATAAAAAGCACTACTCATTTTTTAAGTTTTCAATTCTGCATATGACCCTGAGAAATGTACTCAATAGAAAATTAGATCAAAATCTGGTTATAACTATGACAGTCCCACAGATATCATTTTTATATGTCATATTTTAATACAACTAAAAGAGAAGAGAAATACTTGGATAGATTTTCCAGGTAAGTTAGGTTTTCCAATATAAGCTAAGGCACACAGACATAAAATTAGTTTCAGATAGATATAAACAGAGCAAAGTAGATTGAAGGACCACATTGTTTCCTTCTGACAGATCTCCCTTACTCCTTTTTTCTTTCTTTTTTTTTTTTTTTCTTTCAGTACTGAGGATTGAACTCAGGACCTTGCCTTGTGAGACAGGCATTGGAATTACTGAGTTAAAACCCTGGCCCTACCCCTTTTTCTTGAAAAGCACTTTTAAGACTAGTCCATTTGTGGAGCTCTTAGAGTATTATGATTCTTAAATAACCCCCAAAATAACATAACCCTAGTATCTCCACATCTTCTGGTCTTCTGAAGATCACTCATTATTATTATCAGACAAAATAATAGAATATATACTTATTTCAGAATTTTTAATACTTCAGGCATATTCTTGACTTAGGGCCTTTCCCTAGACAATTCTAGCTGCCTGGACTACTGTTCCTTCCACTCTGAATGCCTTTCTTTGACTTGTCTTTAAATCCACATCGTAAGTAACACCCATATTGGGAAATGTTCTCTAATCATGTAGTTTGAACTAACTTTCTTCCACGCTTGAGGCTCACACCCTCAATTGCTGTCATATGGACTTTTATTTATCTCAGCAGTTACTTATTTTTTAATAACTAGTGAACTTTCCTCTACTAAAATGTAAAATCCAAAGGCCAAAAGAGCCTACCTATATACCTTTTTCAGCACCAGACCACCAACTCTAGAATGTTAATAGTAGGTAGCAATAGGTATTTTAAAAAAGGAAGTGAAAATACAAAGAGATTTTCTAGATCAAGTGTTAAATATTAAGACAGAAAATGTCAATTTCATTTAAAAAGCAAGTGTACATTACTAAATAAAAGAAGCCAATGTGAAAAGCCTGTATACTGTATGAATGCAGCAACTACATGACATTCTGGGAAAGGCAAAACTATGGAGACAGTAAAAAGATCAGTGGTTAGCAGATTCTGGTGGTGGATGGAGGTGAAGGATGAAGAGGTGGATCATACTGGATTGTCACTGCAGTGACAGTACCTTGTTTAGTATCATAATAATGGATATATGTTGTTATACATTTGTTTAAATCCATAGAGTATAGAATACAAAGAGTGAACCTTAGTGTAAACTGTGGAGTTTGTGGGAATTGTTAATGTAAACTCATCAATTATAATAAATGTACCATTCTGGTGGGGATATTGATAATGGGGTAGGCTACATATGTGGGGTTGGGGGGATCTCTGCATCTTCCCCTTAATTTTGTTGTGATCTTAAATTTGATTTGCAAACTTAACATCTGTAAAAAGGGATGAGGGTAATAATTGTAACTTTGTAATATCAGAAACACATTGACCTGCTTTAAAGGTGATGTTCACTTACTCCTGATAATATTCTTGGTGATGTGGTATCCCTTACTTGACTATCGTTTTAATGAATCATTGGACATATTATTCCTGTATAAACTATTTCATGAAAATAGTTTTAGTTTAATATTTGTAAATTGGCATAGCTTCTCACTAATACAAGACATAAATTAAGACCACTTACAATTTATCTTCCTTTAAAAGAAATTTTTAGTAATAGAAAAATTTTGTTCAATAGTATGTCAAGAATTACATAAAATATTTAAATGTAGAAATACTACTTCTATTTAAGACACTAGGCTTTAATATTTTTTGTTAAGTGGAATAAGAAATCATTTTTCTGAAAAAATATGCTAATATGTTTCAAGAATATTCTCATAAAATTGTTTTATGTGTTGAGTGTTTTCAAAATAATAATGATCAACATCATATATTTCATTTTGAAAAATGAATATATCTATATGATCCAAGAAAAAATGAATTGTTATATGTATTACTGATTTAAAATTTTTCTATACTTCTAGAAATGGAAATATTGTTTAAAAAAGAATCTGATTCAGTAGGTTTTTAATGGAGGCCTTCCTTACAAACTTTGCCTGAGCTTTTACTGAGGAATTTTCATTGGGAAATAAGTTTATATAACAGAGCCTACAAGATAAAAAATCCATTTAGACCACTTTGAATATCATGCTAGACATTATTAGACATATATAAAGTGATTTGCATTGACACCCAGGAGTTCAGATTTATCTTCTAAAATAAAAATATGACTTCTTATAAAAATTTGGTGCATTATAAGAAATGAAAATTTAGTTTCTTTAATTAAAAAGTTCAATTGAGTTATACTTTCCAGTAGAAATATTCATAACGTTGTCAGTTTGTGTTAGCTAGTTGCATGAGAAAGATGATGTAAATGTTCAGAGAAAGGAAGTATACTGCCTGTAGGAACTTTATAAAAAATCATATTTCTGGGGCCAGGGATTTAGCTCAGTTGTTCCACCAACTGCCTTGCAAACACAAGGTCTGGAGTTCAATCCCCAGTACCTCTCCACCCACCAAAACAATATTTCTAATATTCTATTTTTCATGTTCATATTTCTTAATTCTGATGAAATATGAATTAATAAGAGTTGTAGCTATATAGACCTAATAACATAACTATTAAGTTAATTTAATTTTGATAAGATTTAGCAGCTGGAGTTATTTTGCAAAATTCAAATTCTTGGAAGGTGTCACTTTTGAATTTCTACAGAACAATGAAACATTAAACATTATAGACTGAGAGACACTGTATTAAAAAACGTAGTGTGATTATGTACTGAAAATAATAGCTCTTATTTTCTCAATTGTCTTTTAGAGGAAAATGTCAAAATTATATATTTAGTAAATGATTTATAAACACTGTTTTCTATAGTCTAGTCTCCCCAGTATGATAAAATTTTGAACTAAAATTTAGAAAATTTGGACTCTGGTTCCAGAATCATCCTTAATAGAATACTCTGGATAAGTAACTTTAATTTTCTGTACTTTTCTCTCCTTATCTATAAAATGGTGATCACCTTATTTTTTCTCCATAATTCATAGATAAATTTAGTGATAAAATTATTCTAAGGATCAAATCAGTGCCTACTACTGATTAAAGGAAGCATGGGAAAATTTGCTGTTTGTTTCAATGATAAAAAAGGCAATCTTTGAGATATTGGTTCGACTTTTATCTATTTACACTAAAGGTGAGGGAAATTATGGATCTGTGTATTTTTATCTGTATGTTTTATTAGAAAATAATAGGTATTTAATTTCATGTAATGACATTTCTCTATATTTTGAGTCACAGCTTCCATATAAAACAATTTTTAAAATTAGACAAAATATACACTCTTTTTAAGAGCGCAACTAGTTAGTGATCAATAGCAGCAGACTGGCAGCTTTCAGTCAAGAAAAGGACTGTGATGTAATTTATCAAACCTCTGAAACTATTTACTTTGTATCTCAATGAAGCTCTGTCAAGTATGAACCTGAAATTAAGGCATTTTTTAAGCAAACCAGGAAATGAAAGAATTCATCTTCAGCAGACTGGTACCATAGGATGTTCTACCTGATGTTAGGTGGGAAAAGGAAAAACAGAAATTAACAAATCCAAATGAAGATAATTAAAATTAATTACTGCATATTTAATTTGAAGTTTTAAAATAGCAAAACAGTAAATTACATTGCTTAGGAATGCGTTTTGGAGTGTAGAAATAGTAAAGCACAACAAGGAGGTGATTACATAAAGGCTGGGAAAGGGGGTGAAAATTGGAAAGAAAGTAAATGAGAACCTTCTTTGGAACTCACAGTGTTCCTTCGACTGTGTGGTTTAATCATTGTTCATGTTTTAATAACTTAAAGCTGTATACATTTGCAGTTTATTTACATTTCTGTACACACAATTTTATTATATTTTAAAAAGGTAATAACTTTAATAAAGATGCCGAAAATCTAGAAGACGTTTGCACAAAAGGCTTACAAAGTGTGTAACATAAAGATTTTAATATGAGGGAAATTTTTTAAAAAGTGTATGTTGAAGGAGCTAGGGGTTTAGCTCAGTGGCACCACACCTGCCTCGCAAGTGTAAGGTCCTGAGTTCTATGCCCCGTACAAAAAAAAAAGAAGTATGTTCAATATTTTACAGTAGATTGACAGGTCCCAAAAGGTAGATTAATACCTTATTTTAATAGAACATTAAAACACCCTCAAGGTTCCAAACAAAAATTTTACATACTCCCCAAACTTGGGAGTGGATTTTTAACTTTTTTAAATCTCAGCCTGATTTATGTTAATATTAAACTACCTGTAATAAGAATACATGGGAAGAAGACCTTGAAACTCCTATTTCTGAGTTCACAGTGGAAAATTAATTTGCCTTCTATAATGAAAAATGATTTTGTGAAATAGACTGAGGAGGAAATGAGAAGCAACAACTAGTAAAAGAGGTTTATGTCATTAATGTTATTTTTAATGTTCAATGCAAATGAAGACTAAAAAAGAATCGTGATGCTTTGTGACTAAATAGTATCTGGAGGGGAAAATCTAGTTCATAAATGTGCAAAAGCTAGATGTCCAAAACTGATCAGAGGAGGTAAAATGCATTAGTGAAAACACACTACAAAGTGGCACGTGCTTTGTAACCCCAGCACTCTGGAGGCTAAGGCAGGAACATAGTAGCAAGTGCGAGGCAAGCCTGAGCTGCATGGGGAGTTCAAAGCCAGCAAGACCTTGTCTGAAAAAACTAAAACTAACTAAATAAATAAATACAATGCAGTGAGAAAACAATGAAAAATTGTATATCATTTATTTTCAAATTAAGTAATAGTGTTATATATTTCTATACCATTATCTTTAAGATAAACATAAGATTGTATGTGGAATAAGTGTCAGTTTCTTCAAGAATGAACAACCGAAAATATGCACCATATTAAACTTTCCTTTACAACAGAAAGTGTGAACACTGGATGAGGATCAAAAAAGTATGTAGTAGCATGCACAGCAAGGACCCAAAGTACAGTTGCTCCTTATCTTGCAGGCATCAGTCTCTTCCTTCTTATAATCATGTGTTATTTAAGCCATTTCTACTTCTCTGCTACTCCTTAAATGTTAATCTATTCTTTAGTTCTTCCCTTTTATTTTCTACTTTAATAGGTATCCTCATCCTTATTTCTTTCTGTTGTTTCAGTTTCCTGCTAGACATTTTCACCTAGTGCCTCAGCTTTTCATTTATAAAAAGGAATACATAACTTTTCTATTAAACCAATATTTCTTACATGCCTCATTTTGACAAACAGCATCATTATACATGTAGTAACCCATGTACAGTCTTGATGATTTACCAAATTCCTTAAGCTGCTTCAGCAACATGTTCAATCCCATCCTCCTATAAACACAGATATCGTCATCATCATAATTATCCGTTATTATCATCATTAGTCTCCAGAACAAATTGCTCTCTGTAGGTCTGCCAAAGTGTCCTGCTTAGAAAGCAAGCCTACATATACAACATCATTGTCTACTTAACATTTTCTACTATCCCATAATTCTTCCACTTGTCACAGAGAATTTTTAATACTTTGAGCATGTAACAACCTCATTTTAATGTGTAGTTTTATGCTTTGTGTACATATTTATCTTCACCAGAATACAAATTTCTCACAAACCAATCCTAGGCTTCAATCTTCATAGCAATATTAGCATAATAGATATTTATGGAATGAATGCATTCTTTGGATGACTGCTCAATATAGACTGATTATCCTTAAAAATACAAATTATTAACTTGGGATCCATAGATAAAATTTATAGGGCAGTATTTTCACTAACTACTGACCAAAGTTAGCATTGTTTTTAAACCAAGAAACTATAATAGAACCTATAACTTTGAAACTAATAAAATTGTTGATTCATGAAATCATTAAATTTAAATGATAAAAATTGAAATATT